>SMLS01074355.1:0-71998 GCA_004785975.1 Popillia japonica
TACGGGTTTGGTGGCCGCAATTACATTAGAAGATCAGAAGATAATTTCCGCTAAATAGTGTGTTGAAAATTGTTTGCCTACTGCGTTCAGTAAAGTGCCAAAAAGACGAATCATGCTACATCATGATAACGCGTCGTCCCATGCAGCAGCGACAACAACAACAAAATCAAAATTATTATTAACATTCTCCTTGCACACCGAATTTGGGGATATGTGACTTCTGGCCATTTTTTTGAGCGCAAAAGACATTTGACAAGTTTCAGTCAGAAGAAGCGATTGACATCGCCGCCAAATGGTAGCTGTATCAATCTTTCTATTTTCAGTAATTGTATCTTGTCGCTCATATAATGTCTTTTTAAAAAGAAGGAATCCTATTGTACCTAGAAAAATCGCACTGTTTTAATCAAGCTCTTTATATATCTTCACATTACTGAAAAACTACCATAACTTTACTGATAACCCAATGGAATATGCTTGGAATGTGAAAATTATATTCAAAAAAGTTTGATTATAAATGAAGTCGAAAGTTTATTCAAAACACTGCAGCGTAACCTACAAAGCAAATCATAAAATAATTAACGAAACCAACAAATCAACTACTATTAATATCCGTCGACTATCTAAAGCAACTTGCAAATATTTTTGCTAGAAAGAAAGAAATATGAAACCACAAAAATCTATAGAAAGCTAGTAATGTAAGAAACAATAAAAAAGTAAAACATCAGACGGCTTAATATAATTAATAGCAAATACATATATGATAAACTGTACCTACATTTTATAGATATGCAAAGTGTCAATAGAAACTATATTAATATTTTTTCAAAAAGCTATAGATGTAAAGGAAGAAATGAAATATTACGAGACAGAAAAATGAAATAAGTTTGTTCACAGCTGAAGTACGATAAAATTTTTCTAAATACCAGCATAGTAAAAAACATTACGATTATAAATTAGGTAGGTACCTAGTTACGTTGTGGTAATGTTATAACAAAACCCAGGAGAGACTTACACTAACTGGAGATATAAAAAATCAAAATAAACACTAAAAAAAACTTAAGAACATATGTATTGTTCTCGTTTCGTCCACTACATTCAATAAGTAGTCCTTATTTCTCGATCGATAGTTATAATAATGGATTGTTTTGAGTTAGGCATGGTTATTTGTAATGATGTAAATCTCGACTTTTCAGCAGCTGAACTACATATTATTTCAAAAATTAATGTACAGGGTGCGGCAAAATAGACTATTTCAGTTAAACAGCTTATAAAAATGTATCGACTAAATATAAAACAAATCAATACATATTGCTATCCTAGAACCATAAGAAAGACTTTTTATAATTGAAATATACTGTTCGGTAAATAACCCCCATTGTTTTCAATGCATCCTTCTAATTGTCTAGCAAATTTATGCACAACATTTCGGCAAACATGACGTGGGATACCATTAATTTATAATAATAATAATAATACCAAATTTATTGAGAAATAATTAATACAAAAGTTATTATAATTAGCAAATTACATCTCAAAAGGTTTGAGATCAGCTACTGTATAAGTAGCTGCTCTTCCTCTTAAACCAAAAAATGAATCAACAATTAGAACTAAAAAGGAAACTAGCAAATTTTTTAATGTATTACAAGTTACTACATAAAATACTGCAACAAACTCAAACAAAAAAAAAAACAAAACTAGAAAAACTTGGTGCTTCCGAGAAAGAGAGGGTAACATGCGGAAATCAAATACTGTTCAAATATTTAGTTTTCAACCTGTAGGCTAGGAACGGCGGAGGAAGCGAACAGATCAGCAGGGAGAGAATTGTAACTTTTGACGATATTATAATTTCATTTCTAATGTTTACTTTCAATGCTCTTAAAGTTCTGGGTTCAGTCACAAACACTTTGTGCATTAAGTACTCCGAAAGAAACTAATCTGGAGCTAGAAAATTCGGGAATCTTGCTGACGATGGAACTACATATACAATTTCACAATTAGAGATTATGATTCTAAAATGTCCATGCTTATTCTTGCCATATGACTTGTTGCCTCGTCTAACTGAAACCAGTAATGTCCCATTTCTTCTTCAATTTGAGGTAAAAAGAATGTCCGTAGTATTTCAACATAGTGCGCAGCTTTAATTGTTGCCGTTTGACCAATCTCTTAAAACAATTAAGACCCAATTATTCTGGACGATGAAATGGGACACCATACTATTACTTTAGGGCAATGTAAAGGTCGCTGATGAATTTCACTTAGATTCTCTTGTGTCCAGTAATGGCAATTTTGCTTATTTACATCGCTGTTGATGTAAAAATGTGATTTGTCGATGATTAACATGAATCAGACGACAAAATCTTATCTTGGCCATTTAATTCCTGAGTAATTGCGATCTTATGTGGATAAAAATTAATGCGTTTCAGCATTCTTCTCGTACTTCGATCATTTAAATCAAGAACAGATGAATGTTTAACAGACGATCTTTATGGTACATATACTTAGATTTGCATTTCTTACCATTTCTTTTTTTTCCAGACTGATCTTGGTGCGCCAGTTGATTTTTTGTCTGAAATAACTCCTAGATGCCCCCTAACGATTTTTTGAAATAAATCTTTGAAAAATACAAATCGTTGAAAAAGAAATCGTTGAAAAACATAAATCGTTGAAAAACATACTGCAAGCCGAGGGGCTTTTCCAGATTATCCATATTTTCGGATATTCTCATTCATAACTTTTAAGCGAGAGATCCATGCTCTAAAAAAGAGCGTATTTCTTGAGAGCCTAAAATGCAGAGTTTAAACGACTTTTCCTCGGTTTTTCCGGGTTCTCCGAGATTTTCCGGTTTTTCCATACCATTGTTCCCCCAAGTTCTGACAAAAAAAAATTCAAACAATCGAAGCTGTTTAAAACTTGCGCGCACCCTCAGTTTTACTTTCACATTAATCTACCCACACGCGCAAACTCATTTAAAATCTAGGACCTGCAGGTCCCATAACTCCGAAACTACTCATAGGATCTTTTAGTGCCCATTAAGACTTTTGTTCAGGGTGACGAGAACTTCATTTTCCCAGAGTTTCAGCCAATTTGACAGAGGGCCAATTTCCCATAAGGTTTGTGCGGGATTCTTTGGGAGAGGGGGTGGAGATCTTGTTTGGCACTATTCAGTAAACCCCCTACATTATAACAAATCTTATTAGATTTTTTTTTGATTTGATGCGGTGTTTTAGAGATATCCGGTTGTCTCAAATAAAAAGCTCACCCGGTATGAAAATAACTGGAAATAGATAATTATGTAAAAAGGAGAAACACAAAATTCTCAACAGACCCACATGAGTTATTCTTACGTGGTTGGGAGCAGGTCTAAATAACACTGTTTAGTAATTTTCATGTACTGTTACTATTATCTATTATTGTGTTGCATTATCTGTAAATAATCCCACCTATAATTTTATATTTAAGACAAATAGACAAATCTAATTTAAACATAATCTTCTGGTAAAGCGCAGCCCTGTCGTATTTTCTCTCTTTTTACTTTTGAATTTCTGTTCACGAGTTAAGATATTCTAAGGACTAATGAAAGTTATCATTTTTAAGCTACAAAGCTGTTTATACTTTAGTTCTTTTATTTTCATTCATAACCTCATTTTCTCTAATGCAAGTTCCAAATTGCCTTGTATTTCGTTTATAGAAATAGAAATATGTATTTGTTAACCGGTATTATATACCGGTATGGTTAACCGAAATTTTCGACAAATTTATATTCCCTACACTTTATAACCTGTATATGTATGCGCTATTTAATATTATCGGCTGTAAAAATGTTGCAGTTTTATTTATTCATAACGCTTATAAGTTTCTTAGTAAACGCTTCATACCTAGATTTTCTATAGAGCTTATAAATTTTAAAGCCCGATTATATATAACTTTTTAATTACATATATAAGTACACACTTTCATACATCGCGTTAGACTTCTTTGTTTTTTAAGCCAACATACTGGCATTTACCATAAGATATGCCTTCATAATCTCTTGTGAGTAATATTACTTACAATTAATAATCGCAAGATATTATACATACATATTATAATTCTATTATCTAAATCTGTAATCCTAATAAATCTAGAATTTAAATCCATGAAGTCGCATTATAAAAAACAAAATACTTTATCAACATTAACGTTGTGTAATTAATAATTTAATTTGTGCAAAATGTTTTACCTGAAAGCATGTGTTTTTGTTCTTTGTAAGTATTTCATTTTCCTATTACTTAAATCTAGCAAACCTTTAGCTAATAATGTTAATTAATCCTATTATATTAATTACATTTTGTAGCTGTAGGTTTTGTGTGGAGCGAAGAAACTGCCAATTCAACTTTACCGCAATCTGCAAACAATAGAATTGTTGGCGGATTACCAGTGCAACAAAGGTCACTATTCGCATTTCAGGTAATACTGGGATAATTGATTTATTTTTATATACAAATGAAGTAATAATTGCGTCACATCAACATCTTTCCCAACATTTAATTAGATTTACACCTTATTTCCATAAAGGCATTTCTAGGGACTCTAGATTTTTACATAGTTTATTGTTTTCCTACTTGTGGATATAAAAGATTAGCTCAATGTTTAAGTTTTATAAATTTTTGGATTCTTTTTATTTTGTCTGTACAAGTACTAAATAGACGACAGTTTTTCTAATAAAATTAATGCTTCTAAATTCTGACCAACAGTACGTCAAAACAAAGAAAATAAATAAATTAAAGGTAATATAATACGTAGAAGCATATCACTGAAATTGTAAACGAACCCTGCATGCTATAGACACCATTTTTTCGTGGTAAAAATTTGCTGACAATGGTACACTGAGAATAACACTAACATGAAATTAATGGACGATCGATTAGCACTAGTGGAAACACATCAATGTACATACTTCCTATGGCCGATATTGAAATATTGTGGCTTATGTAGGTACTTATCTACATATGAAGAGCGTTATTCCAAACCTGCCTATTATCCACGAATTACTATTACTGGAAATAGTAATTTGTGGATAATTGAGACCTTCTGTAGAACTTTACTTTCGGCAATGATCAAAGAAAAATTTTAAAATTAATTATTTGTGTTATTCACAATTTAAGTATCAATAAGCAAATTTAGGATTCAGTAATTTATTATCACATAATACATAGTTACTTAACAAACGTTATACCAAAACTCATCTAAATCCATGGACTTAAATTATATATGAAAAACACTTAAAGAAATGGTTCACTATCGTCGACCTTTTCGTCTATGGTACCATCCACAATGTTTTGATTGACCAAACTTAGCGCTTTTTTGTAAAATGCACCTTTCTCCTCTGGAGATGCTTCAATAGGCGCGTAACGTTAGCTTTTTTTCAACCACTGATTTCGTGGATACCTGGGGATGGGTTTGCTGTAGTTAATGCATTAGAGATATCAGTATTACTAGATTTCAAAATACTATGTGAACAAGAAGTTTCTGTGTATGTGGTTGTCACAGATACTAGCTTTGAATCTTTGCGATAAATAAAGATTCGTTGCTCCGTTATTTTAAAAGGTAATTTACTTCTTACCATCCTTCTTGACAAGGTTTTGAAATCTTCTACAGTCCATTCCTTGTTATTCTGTACAACCGTAGTATTTTGAGAAAATATATCATAATACCCTTGTGAACTGAGAATTTTCTCTTGCTTTCGCATTATCTTTTCGGAACGACCAAAGACCCGATCTGGAGGCATAAAGCTATGCCTCTTTATGGGAAATATGTGTTGTATTTCTTCAAAGATACTACTCTGTACATAACATAGCAACATAAAAATCATTGTTGTATTCTTAATTTTATCTGGACAAGAGTCAAAGAACAGTTTCGTGTTCGTGGTCTCTCGACAACATCAACCCCCACGTAGGTACCTTGATTCTAATGCATCAAGGAAATGTTTTAGTGCGGAACATACTTCGTTGGATCCCTTGCCGCTCTCATTTTCAGTCCAGGTGTATGCGAAGGTATTGTGTTTGTGTTAATTAGCCTATAGAATTACAAAGGTAAGGTTATAGAGCCATATTTGGCGAAGTTTGTAAACGTCTGAGGTGCTTAACTTTGGTAAAGGTTGATTTTGCTGCATATCGAAACAGACTTTTACTACATCATTCGATTCTATCTCCCTAAGAAGCTGATAGAACCTTTTGCACGTAAGTTATGTAGTTTAAGATCCGTTGAACAGTGTTTATAACAGCCGCATCTGTCGTTTTGGCGAGCTCCGGTTTTTTATATTCGCAAAAGGAGCAAACGCCAGTCCGGCGATTCCCATATCCAAGGTTAATTTTCCAGTAAATATTTGTAATACTTACTGAATGACGAGATTCTTGCATTCATGGTATGCCTGATATTACACTACATTTTATAAAGTTTTCTCACCAAAAACTCAGAGGGTAAGTAACCACGTATGAGCACGTATGCATGAGCACGGAATTAAGTTAGTTTTGGAATATCAATGTGTGTGGACTTGAAAGAGTTTTGAAATACAAGCGAATTTGAAAAATATGACTGCATAGGTTGCTCGGTATAGTTTCATGCTATAAAATAGTAAGCAAATGTCAATTTCCACTTTTATGGACTTCGGCAGTTTTGGAAAAACGCTCTTCATATGTATGTTAGACTGTCTGCCGTGTTACTTCAAACGTTTTAATTTACACATGTTTGTAAAAGCTTTATGTGACCAATCTCAGCAAAAACTGATAAAAATTATGGGTTTATAATAAAATATGCGTTTCTTAAAAGTACCTATATCATACAAAAACCAAAAAGTTGTCAGCAATACATAATAGATAGTTACATATTCGTATAAACTGTGGAAATTTAAAAAATTGTAATTGAACATTGTATCATTACTATAAGTTTCAGCAGCAACTTAATTATAAACTGCTCTTATTTTACAAAACAGAATGTAGGACAAATAGCAAGCTGTTTAAACCAGGGTCACTGTTTTGGAAACACAGAAACGAAATTATTAAATACGTAGTTTATTAATTAAAGTAGTAAATGAATCCTTCTTATCACTAAAAATGTAAAGGTTATCATAATTCCTTACTTTGTACATTAAAAATGTACTGGCATAGTTCTGAGAATAAAATTCTTTTATGCAGGATTTCGTCCACTACTATTGCTAGTAATGCTATCATTTTTTTCTCATTTTGTTCTATAATGTAGTGAATTTTTTTCAACTCATAAAGCATAAAATTACCGCCTACATGAAGCTGTTTGTCAAAAGTTATGTTATATGTAGATTCCTTCATCTGCGATCACCTGACCTGGTTGTTTTGTTGCGAAATATTTTTTCGATATACCTAACAATTATAAAACTAATAAATTCTTCGCCTTCCAGTAACACTAACTAGCAATATGCTCTAAATAAGATAAGTACATATGTATGTGTATCTCTGAATGTTACACCAAATTATGAATACTTGCTGCTATCCGTAAGATATGTCAATGGAAACTAAGAAAAAATAATATCATTAAATTAGCAAAGCTAGTTATGTTGATTAAAATCAATCACAGGTAATTCCCGTAACTCCAAACACCACAAATTTTAATTATTTCGGATCACGTGTTTCGATGATCCGTGGGTCATCATTCTCGGTCTGTTATCGATGTGATCAGATTTATACGGACAAACCAAAAGATCTATCGAAACAAGATATAAAGAGCATTTAGCACATTTTCAGTTTGGAAGAGCTGGATGTTCCGCAGTAACGCAACGCCTTTACCATAACGGACATGGCATCGTTAAGCATAGCCTCAAATTAGTAAAAACTATTGATTCACCGCCAGACCTCGACGCATATA
Organism: Popillia japonica; assembly: GCA_004785975.1. Lineage (NCBI taxonomy): Eukaryota > Metazoa > Arthropoda > Insecta > Coleoptera > Scarabaeidae > Popillia > Popillia japonica. Next base: position 7,876 of record SMLS01074355.1, read on the forward strand.
TTAATAAATACGATAATCTAATGAATCGAGAAGAGACAATATTAGGTCCTTCTTTGCTAGCAAAATCTTTTCTAAAAGGTCGTCCGTTTGTCAACATGTGTATATGCTACTGGCAACTTGAGAAGTCCGATCGCTATGAATAATGACCGGTCTGTAAATGTAAGTAAAACTGCATGACTAATCACTTTTCCCGGTCAGTATAAATAATGACTACGCTATCTCGGGCAAAATAGTAAATAAGATGAACTGTAGTATTATTATACCATATGAAATTAAGCTTACATAATTCTTATTAAAAGGTACAAAAAAAACAATTAAGCATAGTAGTTAAAAAATTAAACGTAGTAAAATCAGTAGTTACCTTACTTTTATTTTGATAGTAATACTTACGAACAACAGTTTAAAAATTAGTCATCTGGGAAAAATCCACTGAAATATTTGAAATCTTAGAATTGTGCAAGATTAGAATTATTTATTCATTATTTATTAATAATAGCAATTATATTCCGACTATCCATCTTGAGTCGATCTACATCTGGTACACCCTTATTAGAACGCTTTGGCCTATTTCTGCAACAGGAAATTTTGCATTTGAACACGCCGATATCTTTCTGGCTTGCTTTCTAAGTGATAATTTAGCTGCGTCAAGAGCCTCTAGAATTTTTCTTGATACTTCGTTCAGAAACAATACAGCCCAGACGCCTAATCGAGCGTTTTCATTTATCGTGTCCAGAATAGGTTGCTGATTTTCTGGCTGAGGTTCGTCATTTATGGTATCCACAGAAGGTTGTTCCGGTTCGGGTTCATCATTCAGGTTCATTCGTATCAGAAATAGAATGAGTAACGTCCATGTTGTCATCTGCGCTATGATTATCATCCGTTCTGTCTAAAATTGTGGTTTGACCTTCACCCAAATCACCACATTTTAACATGGTCTGAATGTCTTCTTCGCTTATTATTTCCGGCAACTCGTCAAATGATGTCAAGACTGATTTTAATCCCGCTTTGGGTTTGGAGCAAACATAGCTTCGTAAGGACTGCGATCGATGCCAGAGAGACAAGCTCTGTTTTTCATGAACTGTACGGATCTTTAGCCGTTATTTGTCTTTAACTATGTAATTACCATAACTTCTACCTCCTGATTTCCTCTTTCTACTGAGCCTTGAGATTGGCTATGACGGAGTTTTCCATGTACAATTTTGGATTTTTCCCACATTTGGAAGATTTCGACAAAAATTTTATTTACGAATTCCCTGTCATTGTCACTGTGCAATATGCATGACGCCCCAAATATTGTGAAGAAATCCAATGATTCGCCTCGCTTAGTTTTTAGTGGTCTGAGAATCACAAACGTAATGAACTTAAAATCACCAGCTGCATGTGGATCAAATCGACTTAATATCCTGAGTTAAATTTACTACTTTTTATAGACTTCACCAGTAGTCTTTTCTTTGGAACACTTAATTTTTTTTGACATGGTTCAATGAATGTTTAGGTCTCATTGATTATTTATGAATCATGAAAGAAAAACCTTTGTCAGTACGTTTACAGTTGTGAGATATCAGAGAAAATTATGCCTACGGAAATATTTTGAGATAAACAAAGCAGGTATAATAGAATGTATTTTGTGTTTAGATCTCCGTTCACAATTTGCAGTGATTTTACTTCTTCGTACATTGGAATTATTTTTTTAATTGCAATTTTGAGATCTAGAAAAAGCGAATTAAAACCAAAAAGCAGTAGAAGGGTAAACTTTCCCTAAAAGCAGTGGTAGCACTGCACGTCACTGCATACGCTAAAAGTAAGGAAGTATTCATACTGCCCGGTCCAAGTAATAATTTCAAGATATTTCAAACCTTGATTTTTTAAATGGACCACGAGTCGTCGGGCATTATTAATAATAATAATCGGACTTATTAATATTGCCCGGCAAGTTGCCTGTAACATATACATAAACTGATTTATGCATGCTGTAAATACTCCGTAGAGGGGACTTGTTTTAAAAATATTAGCTTTGTAAAAATTTTACTCATTCTGTAATCGGTTGAGAATGATAGCCCATACGTCATCACATCACGTGTATCGAATTAATTAAAATTTGTAGTGTTTGGAGTTACCGGGATTAACTGTGATAAACAATTCCACAGTCCTTACAATCATATTTAAAATCAATAAATTCAGGTTGAAAAATTTTACCTGTAGAAATACCAGTTGACTATTTACTTATATGTATAAGACATATGAACACAACACTCATCTACAATTTATATTTAGTATTATTACCACTGAAATATCATCATAAAGTAAACATTTGATAGCAATAAATCTCTGTCCTAAGTATAGAGTTAGACTCATTGTAAGCTGAATCATATCATATATACCTTTTAGGTTTCCCTTCGGTTCGACAGATTTCCAGTATGTGGTGGTTCAATCATAGATCAGAGACATGTTCTTACAGCTGCACATTGTGTTACTGATTTAAGAGGACGAGTGCTTTCTCCTAACAGATTTCAAGCAGTTGTGGGTGATTTACGAACCGATATAGTTTCACCAACAACAGTAGTGGCACAAGTGACCAACATTTTTGTACATGAACAATACAATCCACAAACTGTTGTTAGCGATGTAGCAGTACTCAGGGTAAGAGTCACACTAATTTAAAAAATCGTACGTACATACAAACCACATTCTTCTTACAGGTAGAAAATATGACCTTTAATACCAATATTAACCGTATATCACTAGCTCAGCTACTGCCTGCAAACAACACCAATTGTACTGTTTCGGGATGGGGTGTCACATCTTTTGTAAACTACGAGAAATATTTGATGGTAAAGTCTTTATTTATTTTTTTTTTCTTGTTTAGGAAGGAATACCAAGTCCCCTATTACTCTATGTAGGTGTACCTTTTCTTACTAATGAAGTGTGCCAAAACGCATTCCCAGCTGATTTTCGTCCAGGTTCCATGATTTGTGCTGGTTACGAGGGCCGAGATTCATGCGCGGTAATGCTTTTTACAAAACCATAACGTAATAATAATAGTAGTAGTATGCGTGATTCTATGTTTTGACCGCGCCATAATAGTATAAATATATACCCATACAAACAAAAGCTAAAATAAAACAAAGGGCAAAAATTATATCTGGCATTCCACCGACGAGTAAAATTCAAAGAATGCAAACCACCTTAATTCATAGACAAAATACACCACTCCCACTCTCGATACTATATATTTGCCCATCTACAGCTTACCCAAATGCCTCACACATATCCTGAGGAATATGACGAATCTGTTACCCATTCCATCACTATAATCTACCAATTAGTCAACGAAAAAATGTCTCTAGGTCTACCATAGTTAGTCAAAAAATTCCTCTCTACTTGCTAAATTCTCTACTTTCCCCGGTTGTACGTAGTATTTTCAAGAAGGCATTTGAGATCGCAGATTTGGAAAACGTAGATCTGAAGCCTGCGATATGGTTAAGATATCTTGATAATACTTTCATTATTTGGCATAACTTCCAACTTTCTTAGATTTTCTTAACAATTAACACATTGTAATCAAATTCAATATAAGGGTTGGAACTAACGCCTTTTTACCCTACTACTAGATGTATTATTTACTCGTCCACCGAACGGTCGTTTAAATTATTTGATGTACACAAGCTTCACACAGATCGATATCTTCACGCCAACCCACCGCATCACCCAGAACGAAATGAACCTGTCAATAATGTTCAGAAAGAATTAAAACATGTCAGGACTCTTCTTTTCCAGAATGATTATAACTCCTGCAACATTCAAAGCGTCATAGATAGATACCTATTATTATTACCCGCTGATCCATAAGAAAACCCAAGAAACTCTATTATTTCCCTTACCTTCACGCTGTTACGGAGGGAATTGGTAGTGTTATCCGGAAGCAAAACGTAATGCCATCTTCAAAGTTACACAATAAAACTATACAAATTCTCTCTTCGTCCAAGATTACTTGCTATGCTCTCTCTCCCTACTTAGCATTTGCAGGACATTTTAGTGACGGGCCACAAAATTTGTTTTTGTTAAGTCATTCGTCCTTACACTATCTTCCTTCCTAAGGTAGGAAAAGCCATTGAAATACAGAAACGTCGGCTTAATCTTTGTCGTGATGATGGTTACCCACTTTCGAGTGGGTGAAGAAGCCACTTGTATTAGTGACGGCAAAACGTCGAGTTCGAAGTTTCTTTTCTTCTATCTATTTCTTTTATGTGTTGTTTCTATATACGACAATGATGCGGTCAAACCTCGAAAGCAAATACTAGCAGTAGCCATCAAGAAAAGTAAATATACAATTATACTAATTACAAAATTATGATCGTCAAGTAAGAAAAAAAATGGTTGTATTTTAAAAAATATATTTGCTAATTTTTCTCTGTAAATAAGAAAGTAAAAATATTAACACGTTTAAAAACCGTATCTAAGACTGTCTTGTACCATGTAAACCAGGATATGTCAACTCTTTATAGGGTGATTCTGGTGGTCCATTAGTTTGCCACGGGACTCAAGTCGGAATAGTGTCATGGGGGATTGGATGTGGGCATGCAAATTTTCCTGGTGTTTACGCAAGTGTCCCCAATTATCGACAATGGATTGAGGCACAACAACAAAGGTCCGCCTCCAGTAATATCGTAGCTCACAGCTTGCTTATAATGTTTAATGTTCTTCTGTACGTATTGTACATTTAATATTAATAAATAATATCATAATGTGTTTGGTGTTTTTGTGGGTGAAAATGAGTTAGTGTATTAGTAAATAATTTAAAAAAAGGTTTCTTTTTCCTATTATAAATTAAACATTAAAACATTGAAACTTCATCATAAAACAAATTAAAGCGTTAATAAAACATTAATCTAAGCAGGTTAATAGAATAGAGCGCTTAAAAAAAATAAAACCGTGATAGTTACGTCAAATTAGAAAGAGGGCTACAGTAATATTGATATTTCTAATAGTACACAGCGGTATGAGTATAAAGTTGTTCAAAAGTTCTAAAGAATAAATTAATAATATCCTTCCCTAGCAATTAATTTAATTTGAAATCTATTAATTTCCTTCTTCCAATAGCTATCTAAGATGCTGAATTTTTCACACCGAAAATGGCCAAGTTGAAATGCATATACTACCTATAAGCTAACGCAAGTACATGAATCAAAGCAAAATCCGGGAACCAACCGTAATTCTGTTAGAAGTATGTTCACGAAATATAATTGTTTGTCTTCAATTTTCGTGATAAACGATGATTTTAGTTGGCAGCACAGGAGAAAACTGAGAAAAATATTCCATTATAAGTAATATCAGTAGTGAACTACTAAATATGTAGGTACTTACATGAATCACAGCCTTAGCAGAGTAGTGTTTAAAAATATTGTAGACATGATGTACAGATTTATTTAATTATTTAGTTATTCACAGGATGCAATTTGTTGAATATTCCCGATACCTTTAGTTTAACATAACGCGGATTATGTCAATCTAATACTGCAATTCTATCATAAGTAGAAACAGTAAACAAACTAGAGTGCCATTGGTTTTGCTCTACGTGGAAAATATCTAGAATCAAAAGAAAACACAGTGTAAAAAGTGTAGAGAATTTTAAATAAATAAATTGGTGCTATTATCTGTATCACACGCTAATTACATAGAAAATCATTAGACTTAATTTAATCTACAATACATATTGGCCGAGATCATAAGAACTGAGCGCTCCGTAGCGTTAGTGATTAATGTTATGAACGACGTTATAACAAGTGAGCGCTCAGTGAGCAATCGCCATTTTAGGCAGCGAAAAAAATTTGCTACTTTGGGAACAATCAGCGATCACCAAAACTCATACCTACCATTCAAGTGTCAAAAATGACATTTGTGTAGACCGCTTAAAGAGCGTAGATTTCCGTAAAGAATTGATAAACTCTTCCTAATTTCCTAAAATAAACTATATTTATATACTTTTAATATAATCAAATATGTAAGTATATAATGTACTTTTACTTAGGAAATTTTTACAATTTACTTGGACTGTCAGCACTACTGGAGCACCATCCTGATTTATGCATTTTACTACAGTAACTAGAAAAAGATAAAAATATTTTAGAATTTCACTACTTGAGAAATTTCCCCGTGTAAAATAAATTTATAACAATAATACTAATAAATTTATTGAAAAGATGTAACAGCAATGGTCCACGCGCAATAATAAGCATTATATACATTACTATAATGCATCTGTTCCTATCTATTCCTCCTATATATGTACATACATACATACATAAATATAACATAGTGTACACAACTACGGTCAAAAGAAACACAAACAATACTTTTATGTCTATTCACTTATCAATCACCAACACAAAACGTGTCCCAACTGTTCAGAGCCACCAAGAAAGATTGTTTTACTGTAAGTATTACATTATCGAACCCAATAATTTAGCAGAGGTCTTGGAAGCATCTAGCCAGTTCCTGTATACAATAGGCCTGTTCGTTTGCGTTGCTGGAACTGCTCAATATCACTTTTGTCAATATCCGTACGTTCGTTTGAAATTTAGCTGCTGACAGGTGTTTTCGACACTCGTTCGTTTGCATTCAGCAAATTGCTGTATGTCAGAAGTAGCAAGCTATACTTGCTCAAGCTCCAAGGGTCGAGCAATAATAGCAGATCATAACGCTCACGTGTTATACACTAACGCAAGAGTGTAATACAATTTTTGATTGGTTTTTGAGGTTATTGTGTTGTTTAGGTGAAGTTCTGTTCGGTAAGATCGGTATTTTAGCAATCGATTGAAATCAGATTTATCCCCTGAAACTGATATACTTGCTGTTTCTAATCTGCTACACTTGCTATTTTTGACAAAAGTTACCAAAGTTAGCAATTCAAACGAACAGGCCTAATATGTCTCTACCGCAACAATCCATTTTGGCCCACACAGGTTCGAGAAAGCCTACGTGTGCACCTATCAGTAGTGGTTATTGAACACATGAATATTAGTGGTGTACAGTACGAATAATAGCCAGTCACATACATATGCTACCGTGGCGTACTCCACACAAAAGAGACAAAAATGCAAAATCTTCCCACTTAAAAGGTCGACTAACAATAAAATAACTTTCGGAAAAATTTAATGCGCTTTCATCCAAATATTTTGAGATCACTAAAATAATATCATAGTTTACCATAAGAAAAACAACAATGTATTTATTAGCGATATAGATAATATCTTCGGTAATAACAAACAAAGGCAAACACAAGTGTATTCGGCCTGAAACGAGATTGAGAAATTTAGTACGACACGCAAGGCATGAACTAGTTGAAAAATGTTAGATAACTGACTAATAACGGCTTCCTTCCAATAAACGAAGAACGTACATACATACATATAGTTTGTCCAGCGGATCTTTACCCACATGTCACAAATTTATATATCGATAATCGACAATCGTTTTATTTTATTTTTGTTTCTATCCCGTTTTATTAAGTAGAAACTACATGAGATGAACTCGGTAACGTCTGCGTATTATCGATATATAAATTTGTGATGTGTGGGTAAAGATCCGCTGGACAAACTATAGGTACATTCAAGACAAAGATTGAAGTAAGAAGTTATAGGTATGTATTCAGTCATAATTCTTAAAGCTAAACTTAAATTTTATTGAACAAATATATACTGTTATGGATATGGGAACATTTTGAGCAATAGAGAATTTATTCAGGTTTATCGGAGTAGTTAGCGCCCATCTGCCTATTCGAAGCGCTTATCTAAACGGAATAAATAATAAATAAACTCAAAATTACACATTCCATTACACATTGGACAATTTATTACTTCTATATTATGTCACTGCTTCTTCCCTGAGTTTTATCAAATCTAATAGGAGCAATTTTTTATTGTAGAGTTAAGTGCATGTACATGTGGGAGGATGTTTTTGCAAATACTGACAAAAAAAATGGAATTGGAAGAGGCTAGCTTATCGTTAACATTCCTTATTATAAACTCCAATAGTTCCCCAAACAGTTCTCCAAACAGTTGATTCTAGATTTTTTTGAACGAATAAAGAAGAGCACTATTTAAAACATCGATAAACTTTGATCTCGAAGGCTTCCACGGTCTGAGTGTCTACTATGAGGGATTCGGGTTTTGACCGTGTCATAGTAGTGTAAACAGATTCAAACAAAAATAAAATAAAAGAAAGCACACAAATAAATAAATGAAAGATAAGAACATAGCTACATAGCTTCTTTGTGAACGATCGGAAAAAGGTTACGGAAATTTGACCTGTCAATCACACTAGAGACAAAAACCTTCTGACTGAAAAATTGGTGAGAGATATCAGAAGGCCATGGTAACTCGAAGTGTCAAATATACTTGTGTGTCTGTCTAAAAAAATTTTAACGTCATCCGATATTCCTCGCCCACCTGGTTGACACGCCTAGTTACCTGCGATTACATTTTGCTTGAGATAAATTACAATTTCTTAAGCTACCTTGTAACGACCACAGCAGATATCTTTCTATCGCCGAAAGTTTTCTTCAGGTAACATCAAAATCAGTGTTAGGTTGCGCGGCAGTAGTTAGATAAAATTATAATGAACAAAGAACAACATAATAGATATGAGAAATCTTATCTAAATTTAGTAAAACGAGAAATTAAATTTGAAACTGAATACAATGCGACCTTACTACACTGGAACTCTAATCCACAAAAACGCTGCGCTTAAAGTAAACCCGATAAGCATATTTATTCTGTTTTTAATTCCATTAAAGCTGCTCTAAAACATAAATTTTAATTCAGATAATTTACGTTACCATGACATAGTCACTGAAAGCAGTAATTATTAAGATGACTCTAATCAAAACATATGTGATTTTATTTATAGCTGTGTCGTCTATATCGTGCCAAGCTATACCAACTGAAGATACAAAAGATGGCACTGACGAGCTTGTTGATGGAAGCAGTAGAATAATTGGAGGCATCTTAGTAGCAAACAGGTCACAATTTCCGTATCAGGTAAAGTCTTACTTTCACTATTCCTGTAAACTGTACTTGTATTAACTATTTCAAAATCCAGTTCTCATTTATTGCAAATTTTCAAGTCAAAACTTTTTGAATTCAATTTATAGTGGGTGTTAATTAAAGCAACAAAAAGTCAACTGTAGAAGTGTTGCTACATTTACATAACAACTCAAATAATATAGTGACGGATACAAACAATGTAAAAAAAATGTGCAATCTGAACAATTTGACACTCTATCTTACCCAAACAGCTTTGCTTGTATTACTTATTGTTAGTACAAGTTCTCAATTGTTACTATATTTGCAATCATTTTTATGTAATGTGAAAAAAAGCTATTTTAACTATACTACTCTTCTTAGCTAGCGTTTATGCTGTCATTCTACTTAACTAAATATTAATGTATTTAAATTTACTGTGAAAAAGCTTCCTTACAAATTTAGATTCTTTTAATTAATGCAACTAGCAGCGACAAATTTTTTTGAATACATTTTGTTAAGATTGCATGTCTGACTACTGTATATCTTTCCGTCATTTTGGTTTTAACAAATTAAAATTAAGTGCAAATAACTAGCAAAGTTGTAGTGTATTATATTTTCTTCACCTTCTTAACAATACTTCAGACTTGGAATTCATTGTCACAATAATTATGTTTTTCTAAAAACAGCTTTTGTATCAAATCTATATACATATATAAAATACCTCACAAACCTGCAGATAAAATTTTAGTATATCTTCTGATTATATCAACACTTCTCCTAATCTCTACAAACAATACTTTCAGGTGTCTCTCTTCTTGGACAACGCGCCAATATGCAGTGCATCTATCATAGACCACAGAAATTTATTGACGGCAGCTCATTGCGTTACCGATCGTGATGGGAAATCACTAGCACTATCAAGATTTAAAGCAGTAATAGGAGGACTGGTCATAGATGGAAATGAACCTGACTTTTCAAGTACAACAAAGGAAATCAGGTTTATTATCGTTCATGAAAATTTCAATCCAATGAATCGTATGAACAATCTTGCTATTTTGAGAGTAAAATTAACAATTTTCAACGACAACTATTCTATACTAACCTCACCATTATTTTGTTAGATCGACGCATTGACGTTCAATGTTAACATAAGTAGCGTAATAATAGCCAGAAACAGCCCACCACTGCAAACGCCTTGTTTTGTAGCGGGTTGGGGAGCTACGTCGTATGTAAGTATATACCTATCTATTAGAACATACTTTTATTTAGCAGCAATGCAATTTCTTGTACTTTAAATATATCGGGCGTCGTGTCATGTCTAAATATTCGATCAAAGTGCAGCAACAGCTATTATGAAGGGGTAGATACTGTTCAATTGAAGTCCTTGTTATAAAAACATAGATTTAAGAAGGTTATTGTTTAATCGTTCTTAATTTGAGATGCTTGAGCACGCATTTAATCGTATTACTTTACGTAAACTATAGATTTTCAAATTAACTTAAGAAAGAATCATTTCCATTAGTTTCCGCTACTAAGTAAAGTTTCGGTTTGTTCTACTCACAAACAACTTTTTAAAATTTAGGGTGGAATTCCAAGCAGACTTTTACGTTTTGCTACTGTACCACTTGTACCTCAAGCAACTTGCAGACAACATTTCGGTTCATTAATCCTACCGAGTATGGTATGTGCTGGAAGCCAAGCAACAGACGCATGTATGGTAAGAATATTTATTAGTTTCATTAAACAAGTAATCACGGCACTTCTGGGCACTTTTCGCCGTTACTGTTAAATTACAGGGTGACGAAGGCACAGCATTAGTCTGCAATGGTCAACAGTTTGGAATACTATCATGGGGACTTGGCTGTGGGGATGCAACTCTTCCAAGTATATATACCAATATTCCACACTTTTTTACATGGATACAAGTCAACCAAGAAAGTGGCAGTAATATATTGGGAAGCAATCAACATGTGATGGCATTTAGTATAATTATTTGTTTTGTAATAAAAAGATTTTTGTAGGTTATAGGCTTACAAATATGAGTGGTTTATAAGTTAAAATTTATCTTTATATTTTATATATGTACATATATATATACAATTAAATTTTAAAATAAATACAATATAATAAAGTTCAAGTATAGATATTACAAAAAAATACATAAATAGCGTAATCTACAGCATATTACATAGTTCCAAGGATGACTGCACCTACATGTTTGAAAAAACCTAACAACAAGGAATTGGGATTTGGCATTTTAAGAATACAAGTAATTAAAAAAATGTGGCTTTACGTAGTATACGATGGTATGTGATGGCGTTCACAAAAATAGCTCAAACTTTGGCTTTTGCCTCTAGTCCAAGCTGCTCTTCTTAGTGTCTCCTCAAATTTCATCAAAAATCGAAAACTGACTTTGATTGGTATTCCTCTGTGAATCTATTATAGAAAGCTTTAAGAACATTGGTGTCCTAAAATGGTAATCAGAGTAGATTACTAAGACGATGGAAGAACTTACGAGTCGTGTACCACTTAATTTTACTGAAAGTAGAAAATACCAAACCTTCAACAATTGCTAAGATTTCGATTATCATTTTATCAAAATATAATATATGCTACCAAATGGCCCGAATATAGCTGGCAATAATATAGTCCAAAATTGTGACAATCCCATATATAACTTACAAACTGTTTTTATTTTTAGTTTACGTAGTATACATATTTATATAAAAAAAGTGAAAGACAAGAAGGTATAAAAAGATATGGTTTAAATGACATATTGACCTAGACTTCGGTAAAAAAAACGAGATCAGTAAGCACCGATTATCAGCAGACCGCCTGTTGGAGACTTTCAATTGAAAGAAGAGAAGTATCCTATACCAAATTTCCTAAATATCTCAAACTTCCTTGCCACATTCCATAATGTCTTACATTTTTTTATTTAGCAATTCACATTGAAATCTATCATCAAAATCTATCCTCTCATGCCCTTTCTGCCGAAGATAAAAGATTAGTATTACCCATGTGCTTATATTTCTCTGAAGCTCCCAAAGGCATTGCTGATATTTTATACTTATAAGAGTCATCGGTTCGCGCACTCCCTAACCAGAATATTATACAATGAGATCCAGAATGATTATAGCACACGTGACAGCGTACGTTAACTCCCGAATCTACAATGATTGGTAATCCAACATAATCAAATACTATTGATAAATTCAGTGGCGTATCATGAATATTAGATTATGTAAATAGCAATATTTAGACTTAATGTTTTTTTTCAACATTTTAGGAATTGATTGTACTGTTTTCGTTTATAGCAACATTTACTGCTAAAAACAAATTTTTAAAAGGTTATATCATTGCAGTATATTTTTATTTGGTACAGATATTCAGTTATAATATCACAAGAGCATAGAAAATAATCGATTATATTTCCGAGTCACGAGACGTATTCTTTCTTTCTTTAAGGAATTACGTCGAGTGAAGAGAATATACAATAATGGATTATTTTCGTTTGCTCGAGTGATATTCGTTACGATTATATAACGAATTAACTAACGAAAAATTAACTGTTTCTAAACATATTTATGTGTTTTAGCGGTATTTTGCGATGTCAAATCTTCAATTTCTTTGTCTATATCGGTCTCCGAGCTTATACCAAAGCGTTCCATGTTGAAAAACTTAAAAAAACATTATGAAAATTGCTGAATATATTTTTGACGTTTCTCAACAAACTTCCAAACACTTGTTACCATGACAAAATTCATATTATTCGAGGAAGAGAAACACCAAAACGGTTATATCACGTCGTCAAGAGTATATTTACTTATCAATACATGGTAACTATGTAAAATCTGTAATTGCTATTGGCTAAATTTCAAATGAGTTATATAATCTAAAATATTCTTAATGTAACCTAATTAATTACAATAGTTGTTGAAAATGTCCACCAAGATTATCCAAACACAAATTTATTCTTCTTTTCATATTCTCAAATACTCTTTGCAATTTATCCACTGTAATTTCTTCCATTGCTTGTTAAATAGCTGCTTGCAATTCCGCAATATTGTGCATACGATTTCTATATATTTTATTTTTCAGTGTCCCAAATAAATAAAAATCGAAAGGTGTCAGATCTGGTGATCGACCTGGCCATAGTCCTGTATTAATTAGACGAGCACCATAAAATTGTCCCAAATATTGAATTGTCTCCTGTGTTGTATGAGTAGTCGCTCCATCCTACTGAAAATAACCGTCCTACAACTCATCATAATGTGATTTCTCAACAAATTGTTGTAATATCTCATTTCAATATCTTTCTGCAGTAATTGTGTCATGAAAAAATATAGGTCTAATTATGCACCTTCTTAACAAAGTAACCCACACTCCAATTTTAATTCGGTCTAAAGATGTTTTTACAGAATTGTGAGGATTTTCCGTCGACCAAGTTCGGTAATTCTGGCTATTGATATAACCTGTTAAATGAAACCAAGCCACGTCAGAGTAAAAGGTTAAATTTAATAAATCATCATTATTTAAATATTGCTGAAACCATTGGCAATATTGCATTCTAGTTTCTGGATCATGTAGCCGCAATTCATAACAAACTGTATCTTTGTATGGATGCATATGAAATGTTTTTTCAGTGCTCTTTAGCACGAACCATAAGATATAACCATAAGATGTTAAGAAGGATAAATAGTGAATTATTTAATTACTATTGACTTTTGCGTACTAGCTTGTTGTGGAAGTTGTCTTAATGATTTACGTGGGCTCTGTTCCATTCTGACTCTTATCAACCACATCTGCTGTTAAAACAGTTGGTCTGCCTGTAGATGTGCATGTGCAATTTTTAATTTCAAAACTTAACTTATTACTACCTAACCATATGTATAGTCTGTCAAGTTCTTCGTTCATAATTATAACCATTTCATTAATATTTTCCCCGCCCACATATAAAATTGTATCATCAGCGAACATAGAGAGGTTGCATTTTTTAACACACTCAACCACATCATTAACATATACATTAAATAGTAATGGATCTAACACAGTCCCCTGTGGTATCCCAAAATTAGTTTCCATGTCACTCGATACCTTACCCTTATATTTGACTTTTTGTGGCCTATTACTTAAATAAATAACAAACCCTTCTCTAACCACAGGCGCAATACCTATCATTTCTAACTTTCTTATTAAGACGTCCCTTGCTATATGCTACAACACCTTTTTATATACTAGCACAGTATTTATTGGGCGAAATTCTTCACAGTTTTGTGTTTTAGTCACTTTTTGCACAGATACAATGCATGTTGTTTTCCAGCGTTCTGGGAACACACCGGTACTTAATGACAGATTAACCACATCCAATAGTCTATTTGTAGCTACTACACACACATCTCTTAATACTATTGTACTAATTCCATCTCCAGTCACATCACCTGTTTGTTTTAGATTTTTTAATATATTTTTTATTTCACTCATTGTAATAGTTTTGAAATGTCGAAAGTTGGAGTTGGAAAGGACGCTGAAGCAGCTGGGGGAACTACACAGAGTCACGTTGAATTGGGTGCTGAGCCACTCTGAGATCAGTGAAAATGAGCTTGTTGACGGATTAGCCAGAGCAGCCAGTACACAAAAAAAGTATAATATGCAAAGAATTCGAACCTCCTCGATTGTGCAAGCCCAATATAATTCATAAACGAAACATATGTATGTACTACTTCGCCCGTCAATACTATATGTGGATTCGGTCATCTACAACTTAGCCAAATGCCTTACATATTCGTAAGAAATACATAGAAAGCACTCTGTATCACATCTTACCTTTCTCTCAATTCGTTGAACTATAGATTCGCCGTCGCAAAAATTCTGAATTCTCCACCAAATCTGCAGATCTTCTTGTTAGTTTCCATGTCACTTCACACTCTCGTGGCTATAATATATTAGTCAACAATCTGACACAATTAATTCCCAGATCCAGGGATGTCAGCCAAAGAATGTCTCACTTTAACGTACTTCACCTTTTAGGGACAATACTAGCAACAAACATCTGGAGCCAGTAAAAGGATTTATCTCGTTTACTCAGTGATGGCTAATACTTTTATAACGGTATTTGAAATCTCAATTTAGAGACATGCAACTCTAAAACCTAAGATGTAATTGACGTATGTTGGACCCTCTTCACAGGAAACCCACATATACAGATCCATAGTTTTACACTGACTTACATCATCACCCACCTCAAAAACAATTTATAATTAGTGCACCTCTAGACCGAATATTTTCAATATCCCAAACAGGCAATATCAACAAAGAATTGAATCGTGACAGAACTACTCAACTCTCAACTCTGAAGGGATTATACTTTTAACAACATTCAAAAAAGTCATAAATACGACTTTAACTCAAACACAAAAAAGGTTGCAATGGTAAGTACTTAACTTTGAACACGGCGCCTAATCCTAACAGGTAATCGCTAATATTTCGTTTGGTCTATTGAATATTACCGAACTTAATACCTAAATAAACCTAAATACGTAGGTATATTACCTCCAGAAGAAGAAATTTAAAATGTAATGGTAATAACTATGGCTTTGATTGTAAGCCATCTACTCGAACACAACAGGCAGCATTCACGAAGCAATATGTAATGTGTTGCGAAAAAATTATAAATGTATAGAACTGCCACGAGAGGTTCAATTTGTTGCAACAAGTTGTGCAATTTACAAAGAACTGCCTATAGGAAGAAAACGTATGAATTTTATAATATGGTTGATTAGGTTGTAAGCCTTTTTTAGCTAAAAACCACACGCCCAACAGTTCATTTTTATTGTTTTATTAAGAATACGGTTAAACCAGTAATAAAACTGCGACTAAATTAAAAATATCTAATGCATGATGTCATTACTACTGATATTTTAAAAACATGCCATCAGAAATACTTTAATCTGGGAAGAGTTTCAATAATAGAAAACCCGTGTTTATAAACACAAACTGCTGCCTGTGTAAGTATTGTTATATATTAATACCGTTACAAAAAATGACTAATCAAATTGCAGAAAATTTGTCCCCCACTTAGTGGATTAACTCTAACTTTATGAAACAAAGATATGATGATTATGCCGTAAATGCGATACAATCCCAGTATTAATAAAACAAAACCATTTGATCAGATATCTTATCAATTATAATATTTCAAGTTTCTTCGCAAATTAGTTACAAAATGTGGGCACTGGGAACATGCGTAGTTTTATATTGTAAGTACTTAATTGTTTTTACTATTCAACTACTTTTCTCGTTTCCGCACTCCTAACAAGCTTTTGATATATCCTAAAAATGTCCATTACAATCAATGACATTTGTTTTAATTTCTATTCCAGTTGTCAGCATAGCAAATGCGCAAAATATTACATATGAGTCAGTAAATAATGGTCAACCACATACCGTAAATGTCACCATTACAAATCAAAACAATACCTTCGAATCAGCAAACAATACCCAACCAAATTTTCTAAATGGCACAATAAATAACCAAAATGGATCAACGGATAATATTCAACCCTATTCTCCAAATAGTAGAATCGTTGGTGGGCAAATAGTTAGAAGACGTGAGGACTTTCCTTATCAGGTACACATTTTCAGTTTTGAATGTATGTTACAATTAAACCTCATAAAGAAGTATAAAATGCAAAATTTTAAAGGTATCTCTGCGCTGGAGGAGAGGCAACCAACCCTTTTGTGGTGCTTCGATAATTGATGAAAGGAATTTACTAACTACCGCAAGCTGTGTTACTGACGACGAGGGAAATCTGCGAAGTGCTTCAGAAATGCAAGCAGTAGTGGGTGATTTGATAACTACTATTCCGTCAACTACCACAGTTGTAAAACGAATACAGCACATATTTATTCACGATCAATATAGTAGCGTAACTCGCGATAATGATATAGCCATTCTAAGAGTAAGAAATAACCTTGAGAGTGAGTACCAATAAGAAAATAACTCAAGTCACTTTGTTTCAGATAAATAATTTAACATTCAACGCAGTAGTAGCTCCTATGACTTTAAGAACAGCTGCGCTACCACCCAATTATCCAAATACTATATGCACTGTATCGGGATGGGGAACTCTATTTTCGGTATGTATGCATGTAAAAAATGGAGTTTACTTAACACAGAATCAGAAATCGACGAGCAAACAGAATATTTTCGCGTCAAGATGTGCAAAATCAACGTCTTTTGTGAAAACTTTTATATTACTAAAAACAAGAATACAATTTGCACCTTCTCGAAAATGTTTTCGAGGCCACACGGACAGTAACACTATAAGCAATGACACTCAACAATACAACTATGCGAACTTTACGATCTTCTACTGCTGCTTACTCATTGTTAGTACCTACCAGTGGTTATAGCCTTACTGTCAGTATGGTGTGAAGAACATTTTCGAGAAGATCTTGTGGATCAAGCAACCATTAAGTAGGCAATTTTCTGGCAGCCATAGGATAATGTAAAAACTACGTGGTTTAAGCTTTTGAATTCTGGCATATAAAACTTCACGATTTTCTTGAGAATTCACCAAATTTTACTTCCTAAACTTCAACGTGCAACTAATTACCCATATAACATTATTACTCACATGTACATGTTTGCTACCTTTACAAAGAAAACAGATAATGTTTTTTCAAGGAAAGATGAAAGATTTCACAAAAAAAATGTAGTTTGGCAGATAACCTCGGAAACCAACAAAATATACAGACCGCTTCATTTAAACAATAATGTTTTAATGATACACAATCAATAATAGTACATTTTCATCAAGTTTATTCATTCACAACCGAAAATACACTGTTCTGGTAATGATTCACAGTGTTCAGAATTTTTTACAGATTTGTATAGTCTCTACATACGTAATAATTTTGTTTGGATCAAATACACCCATAAACAGAAGTATACTCCCAATGCCAGATTTATTTCCAATTAAAACTACAATTCAACAAAAATGTTGTATTTTTTTGTGCATCCCGTTAAATAAAATCTTATAGTTTATTAATGCCAAGATTACCATGGAATATTTTACTTCTATTCCATTGGAATATGTATTGTAAACATTCGTGGAAAGCTCTACTACACGTTGCTAGTACTTTATTAACCATACACTACAATTAATAATAATAATAATAATAATAATTCATGCCTTAGCATCCCCCAACAGCTTGCGCCAATTACAGGGGGCATCGGCTGGCCATGAGTTATTATTACGCCTGCGGCTGTAGACCGACTTAAGATGTTATCTTTCCGCATTTGCCGTGGAATTTGGGAAACTACAGAAAACCAAATTCAGAAAGAGCGCACCGGATTCGAACCCGATGCCACCAGACTGTGAAGCGAGCGCGCTAGGCACTGCGCTACACAGCCGGTGTAACAATTGATAATATCATTTACCAATTCTGTCCAAATATCACCATCTTAACTTCCAAGAAGCTTGATTTACAGAATTCAAAATTGTATAGATACCACTTTCATGATAATAGTGGAATGATTCATTTGCCTAAAAATAGGCATAAATTTTCGTTTAGTTAATTTATAATTTCCACTAACATAGTGCTTTTTTCATTAGGGTGGACCGCCAAGCCAATCTTTACGTTATGTAGAAGTACCACTTGTTTCATTTCTAATTTGCAATCAAAGTTATGCACCACTGTTAAGACCTACCATGATATGTGCTGGTGCTTACAGAAGTGGGGCTTGTGAGGTAAATTATTGATTACTGTAATTTTAAAAATAAATACCTAACTCTATTATTTTTACGGAAGGAGGATTACGGTGGACCGCTTGTCTGCGGCAATGAACAGTTTGGAATAGTTTCGTTTAGCAGAGGATGTGGAGAAGTAGGTCTTCCAACTGTATTCACAGCCGTTCATCTGCAGAATACTTGGATTAGTCAGACGAGGGTCCGAGACTCGTCCAATTTCATATACTTAAACAGTTTTATTATATTATTCACTCTTGTTGCATATGTATTAATAGTATAAAGTAATTATTTGTAATATTACGTGATACATGATTATTTCTAAATACATCATCAGTAGACCTAAAGTGTCATAATAAATATAGCAATATATATATATAACAAAATCCTTCAAACTTTGGGAGACCTTATGTAACGTCTTGCGTATAACACCATTAACATCAATGTTCTGTACAGTTGACATTCCAAATTGACACGGAAAAAGCCTCAATCCGGCTAACCGTCGATGATTGAGACAATTTGAAGACTTTTCAAATCCAGATGATGATAAATTCCTACTAAATGTTGTACATAACTTAATAAACGCTAACAAAAATAAATAAAGTAATCTACAGTTTACCGGACCAAATTTGTTATTTTAAAGGAACATTCTACTGGGTGAGTTTTTTATCTTGGGACAATCCCAAAAAATATGATCATCTCAAAAAAGAGAAAACATGATTTTGTGTTTTTTAATTTAACATTCATATTCGCAATTGGAATGATAGCACACAACTGATAAGTGTTTCCGGCGTAATGCTTAAACAAGCGTTGGTGATTCACTCAATCATGTTTTTCCTGGTGGTTAGCACTTCTGTATAAACATCAGACTGTAAGTGGCCCCGCAAAAAGAAGTCAGGCAAGTTAGATCTCCCGATCTTGCTGGCCAAGACACAGAATCACCTCTTCCGATCCATCGACGATAATAACCTAGATCTAATACTTCTCGTGCTATTCTTGAATAATGTGCTGGATAACCGTCATTTTGGAACCACATTGTTTGTTGTATATCCAAGGGAAGGTTTTTAAGTAACTCTGGCAATTCGTTCTGCAAAATGTTTCGATATTTTTCACCATTTGTGTTTTCATCGATAAAATATGGACCAATAAACTTATCACCAATTACTTCACACCAATCATTTACGTTCCAAATATTTTGATGTTCAACTTAGCACAACCCATGGGGATTTTCGATACTCCAGCAATGCATGTTGTGTCGATTTACCGTACTGTGAGTGTTGCCGTGTCAGAAAATAATATTCAAGCACACAAATTGGGATTTTCTAGTATCCGTTGAAGCGTCCACTGAAAAAATCTCACTCGATTTTGAAAATTATCGCCATGAAGTTCTTGATGCATGGAAACTCTAAATGGATGATATTACGCTTCAATATTTGGTAGATAGCGGACGGAGAAATTCCTGATCCGCGAGTTATTTTGCAAGTACTAATGTGCGGATTATTAGCTAGCGCGATTTTATTATTTTCTCCAGCAATTGTCTTCCGATGATTACGTTTTCTTGGCGGTACAGTTCCTTCGTTTCCAGAACTGTTGAACAACTCGGTAAAAAGAAGCGCGCGATCGCATTATGTCGAGAAATCGTTGTGAGTAAAGATCAACAGCATCATCGATATTTCTACCACTTTCATCATAGATGTAAATCATTTCAATTCTCTCTTGTAATGTTATAACCTCCATCACTGTACAAATAGTCAACACTAACTAATTTGTGTCGATAAATAATTAATAATGTAAATGGATATCGGACAATGTGTACGTATCCACAGCTTGTCTAGTACTGAATAAAGTACGGTTTTCTATCGTTGAATAGCATTCCAATTGCAAATAAATAAATGTATCGAAGTGGAAGGGCTCATTTTCGAACGCATTTTTTGAAATGGGTATGATAAAGTAAAGTTCTTCGATGTTGTTTAATGTTAAAATAAAAAAACAAAATCATATTTTCTCGTTTTTGAGTATTTCTTCTAGACTTTTACAGCCATGTTTTTGGCATTACAGCGCAATCTGTTACGAATCGAAAAAACGTTTCAAACAAAAACTATATGCTTGATGGCGTAGAATCCAAATCTGCAATACAGAATAGGGTTCCCGTTTAAGATGTCATAATTGTTCCTCTGGAACGGGGGATAAGGTGGGGGATCAAGTTCGGCATCATTCACTGAGCCTCCTATATTATAACAAACCTTATTAGATCTTTTCTTGATTTGATGTGGTGTTTTAGAGAGATTCCGTTCTCCCAAAATAAAAAACTCTCCCAGTATATTATGCATACGTGGATTCAACTTCCAGTGTTGGAAACTGCTGCTTAATATAACGCACTTACTGATTTGATTGATAAAATTGACGACCTTCTAATTTTTTGTCGAAATTATTTTATATATTAATTATTTATTGTCATGGTAAGTCGTAAAGGAAGCATCATTTTCTGATAGCATCGAGATATCTACCGGTACTTGCAATCCACGAATTGCACGAGGTGGATGAGTATCTGCTGTAGAGCAGCCGCTTTGGTAGTACCCGCGAGATGTGGTGGTTCCGACCTTTGGCCACTAAAGGACGTGAGGTTTGATACAGCGCATTCAGTGGGGTATTATGGAACTAATGATCGAGAGAGTAGTACTGTGAAATTGGATCTTGCAAGCCAAGCTTTCCTAATGAGAGATAATTTGTAAACACCACGTCATCATGATTTGATTTGCATTTTTATTTTATCCTCGATATTGTACACCGTTGCCATGTCACTTCCTCTTATAGTTAATCATAATTATTGATAGATTTCATAAAGATAAGAGCAACAAAAAGATTTTTTGGTGAAAATATCGCTATAAAACGGCGCATATTTCATATCAAAACCTCTTTTGATGTTGGATTATAATTGCTTTAAATATAAAGCCTACAAAGATTTGGCAACAATACCATATTTAGTCTACCATATGATTCGGAGGTGGCGCGCACATCTTGCCCAAAATTTCAAATTTGAAAGAAACGCCCGTGGTTTCATTGTACTCTCGTTAAGAATGTGATTCCAACAATAGATCAAGAGCGCCTATATACTTTGGCATTCCTCGACATTATTTTACATTTCATCGTCATGGTAAGCCGTAAATGAATCATCACTATCTGCTATAAGATCGAGACATCTACCGGTACCTGCAATCCACAAATTGCACAATGTAGATGAGTCTTTGCTGTAGAGATCTGCCGTTCGGTAGTACACCCGGGATGTGCTGTCTCCGACCTTTAGCCACTAGGTTTGATACAGCGCATTCAGTGAGATATTATGGAAGTAAACATCGAGAGAGAAGTACGGTGAAATTGGATTTTGCATAGCAAGCTTCGCTGATGAGATTATTTACTTGAACTCGAAATCATGTGACCCAAAACCAGTGCTTGAACTATTTTAGTAGTCTCGGTAGCAGGGCGATCCCAACAATAGACCATGAGGGCCTTTTATAGGCATTTTTTTCTGTTTAAAAGGTCCCACACTTCTATTAAACTCTGAGAGCTTTATTGACTATATACGTCGAATGAAGTCAAAATGTAAACGTTCGGTGATCCAGATATTTTAGATCCGATACGAGTATTCTTTTCTATACAGAAGCATACTAATCGTTAACACCGTAACAGGACGTACTTCAAGTAGAGAGTATCAAGGAGGTGTTAGAATGGTTTATTCCAACGTCCCTACTCTGTCTTAACAAACTTCAAAGCGCCTTTCCAAGACAGTGAGAACAAATTTCCCACTTGTTATAATTGCTACGCGGCGTCGTTAGCATAACTGACAACCATATAGCTTGCTTCATATAGGTTCCGTAGTTGTGCAGCTACAATTAGCTCCCGTCGCAAGAAAAGATAGAATACTCACTCTGAAAGTATCTAAGTGCGATCCGGACAACTACTGTTTCTTAATTCATCACAGTCTAGATTCGGCTCCAGTTGATCCTCTTGAAAGTATAAATGCCCCTGGTCTGAAGTGTTCAATTGAAACCAGGAAGAGCTTTTAAACGCTTTTTTTCCTCTTTCCATACCCAGTCATACAGGTAGACAAAAATATTACGTTTATTTAAAAAATACAAGTACATATATAGTATAGCGAACATTTGCAATATAGCTTCTCTCCCAGTTGATCTGTCAGTTCTTTCAGAATTAATTAGTTTAAGATCTATTCGTACATACAAACGATACACAGTATCCGTCAAGATTACCAGTATTATTTACCTCTCGACCACAGTGCATTATTTCCCATGCGAATCTTACCGAATCGAAGATAATTTCTTGACTCTATACTGACAATTTAGGTCAAATAATAAAGTGTTCGCTAAATCTGTTCCAAGAAAACGATTTATATGTACTTAATGAAGAAGCAGAAACTAATGTTACGGCATATTTCAAAGCGTTTCGGGTAATTCAATAAGTGATTGCGAGCGCAATCTTGGACTGTCTCTGGGAACTATTTATCATATTTTCAAAAAAACATAAGTATACGGCGTATAAGTATAGACATACCCAAAATTTAATGGCAGGTGATCAAAAGAGACGTATGGAGTTTTCTCGATGGTTTGATAATTACGTTTGGCACAGTCCGAACTTTTTGCGTTCAATTTTGTGAGTGATGAAGGTAATTTTTCGGTATGCAGTATGCTAAATCGAAAAAACCAGCATTACTGGAGCCAATAAAATCTTATGGATAACTATCATCATAAGCTCCAAAGACGTTTTAGTATAAATGCTGTGGATTGTGGCTTAATCGGGGAAAACAATGGTACACAAACGTGCTCCAAAGGGTATATAATTTTTTGAGCACATGATCTAATCTCTGTTTTGTAGTTTTTGTATGTTTTTACTTTTTGAGTTTAATACTAGATTTACCTTTACGTCCTTATAGTTTCTAAGAGTAAGGTGGTTATGCAATCAATATTTTACATTCAAAATTTCGTTTTTGTTGTTCAAATAAGATTAATATTGACAATAATAAAGAGCAAAGTGTATTGATTTTTCGATAACTAATCAATGTCTACATGATTTTTCATTAATGCTTGTAGTTCGTTT
Source organism: Popillia japonica (assembly GCA_004785975.1). Lineage (NCBI taxonomy): Eukaryota > Metazoa > Arthropoda > Insecta > Coleoptera > Scarabaeidae > Popillia > Popillia japonica. Next base: position 31,760 of record SMLS01074355.1, read on the forward strand.
ATTTGTTAATTTTTGGGTATCTATGTATTAATAGATTTTGATTAAAATTACATAATCATTCAAAATTTGCAAAAATGTACAAGGTACCTATTCCATTTAAGAAAAATTGTTTTTTTAATATCTCAAAAACGCGAAATTCAATTGTTTTTTTTAGATTTTACCATCGTATTCGGAAGAAAAAGCGCTACTAGTTTGCTAATTTAACTGACATTGTAGCTTCAATAATAACGAAGTTAGCAATAGTGCCGACTTCAATTTGAACACCCGGTATATTATATAATTCAAATAAACTTGCTACCGCAACAAGCACAAGAATTTTAATGAATTTTTGTAGCATTTATGTTATGAAATCTGTCTATAAAATTACATATAATTTTGGATTAATCTTTATTAGGCAGATATAATATCTTATCTAAGATAGAAACTGCGGCTACGTCAGGTAGGTACGAATATATGTACAGTTGCTTGCAATCAGCCGCATCATGTACAATAACTATCTGCTACTATTACTGCTATGTAAGTTCATTTACAATAATTTAATAAATTTAAAACAAATTATTTTCAATAAAACATGTATACATATCTGTGTGATATATATCCTAGAAATATAAACGCAATAAAAGTACCTCTTCGCATGTATTTGTTTAAAATTAGTCATGTTAATTGCCATTACACATAATATGAAACACTATTTGTATGATTATAAACCAACTGCATTTGTGTTATTATTTATTGCAGGTTTCACAGGATTGATATCTTTCACTTTTACACAAGATGAGGATATTATTCCAGCAGAAGATGGCTCCACAGGAGATATCACCACTAATATAGTTCTGGAGGATTCTACACTACCATTTGCAGAGGATACAAATGTAGCCACTCAACCTCCAATGTTTCCACAAATAAAAATAGTGGGTGGAATAATAGTACAAAATAGAGAAGAGTTTCCTTATCAGGTAAGGAATATATATTGCCTAATTTGGAATAATTTTACGTATAATAAGGATATGTCTGAAAAAAGAACTACAAAAAAACAAGGCAAGTTATAGTATTACTTATGGAATGTTTAGAATTTAAAAAGGGTTTGTACGGAAATAAAATATCATATAAGGTTAATATAAATCTATAATATACTAGCTATCAGTTTACCCAACGTATTATCATTTTGTAGCAAACATTTTAAATCTATCATGTTCGTTGAAACAACTTTGAGAGCTCCATAATATAATAGTAATTGAAGTGACCAGAGATTTCTTTTAAAGTGTGGTTGGCCGTTATCATATTAAAGTAAATGAATTGTATTTTATTGTGACTGATGGAAAGCCAACCATGATAGAAATTTTCAGTGCAATTATAAAGTTAGAAGATCCATTTTCGTAATTCTTATAAAAAATAATAAAAATTAATAAGCCGTATAAGCCGCCAACATAACTACACATTGTACCGGCATGAACTATCAAATAAATCTTGCTAAATGTTTTCATACACTTCCATAAGAAAATTTTCTAAAGTTCTACAACTGAACGAAATGCAAGTGAGACAACACAGCTATCTAATCAATCTCAGACATGTTTGATAGGATTACCACCGTCCGATTACCCTGCCCCTTAGTGTATAATATTTGCTCGTTCTGAACGAGCATTATCATATGTATATGTAAATGTATTCTGCCACAATTGTTGCCTATTGAAGAGCAAAAGATTTAGTATCTTATTTAAATTGGAAGAGATTAGTGAAACGTTCTGGATGAAATACCTATTTCGACCTACACCATCATACCACCAGACCTTCACGGACAAAATGGAAAAGTAATTTCACGTTACTGGTTTACGCCAAATCAAAACACATCTGTTATATAGATGCGCACAACTCGGCAGCAAACAAAACTTGACACTAGACATTATTAACCGAGTTGACATTCTTCTCTGCTCATGTTCTACAGCATCTTTTATGTTCTGAGATAAGTGTCATAATAATCTTAAGTTCTGTGTATGGAAATCTATGGCATGAGGAAAATTTCCTACTATTTGTGTTGAAAGCAGCAACAATAAACAAATTTCAATTTCAAATTTCTGTTGCGTATAAAATGTAATACATATGTCCAAATTGTGAGGAGATCATCTTTATCATCAACTCTTGATGTTGTTGATGCTGGTCGACATTGCCCTTCCTAACAGATTATGTTTCTGAACAACGATGCCAAAGTCGAGAAATTACACTACATTATAACTTCTCTTTGGTGCTCCAAGTGACTGATTCCACCAAATCTAATTGCTGCACCATACTGCTAAATAATGAACTGCAACACTATTGTTCGTTACAATAAAAAATATATACTAATGCCATAACAAACCGTTTACTGTTATAAATACCTGGTCGATCCTACTAATCCTATTCAAAATTGCAGAAACACAATGAAACGTAAGCCTAGTACCTACTTATTTAAGGATATTCTAAACACAATTGTAAATATATGCATATGCATATGGCATATATACAGGGTGAGTTTTTTCCAATGTTTAGCATGGGGATCTTGGAAACTACAACAGATACAGATTCGGTTAAATGGGGAAAAAATTGCAGTTTTACTAGCTCTATTTAATTAGCTTTTTGTTTTTTGGAAAAAGTGCATGGCTTACTAGATATTTCGCGAAAATGATTTTTTTGTTATTTCGTTCGGTGCCTGTGGTATTCACTTCAGAAAAAATGTGTAAAGAAAAAAGTTGTAGGAAATTAAATGTTTAATAATACAGTTTAACCTATTTCTTTGATTTAGCTATATTTTTTGAGTTATGCGTGTGTTCTAATGCAAGCCATAGTAAGCCATGACTTTATTGAAAGGGTTTTTTCTCAAAGATTTTAATGATGTGCTACTTGATATAGTTATTTTTATAAATAAATAAATTATTGCCATTTTTTATTTAAATTGACGAACTGTTACAGTTAGTAAGCTATAGAAATATTTGCTAGATGCACTTCACGCTAATTAAAAAACTTGAACAATTTTCATTTTTATTTGGAAATTACAATTATTTTTGTCTTACCTAAGTGTTTATTCCATTCAGCTACAAATAAAAATAATTTCTGGGAAAGTAATAAATATAGAATGTCAAACGATAAACAACAATAAGTAAAGGAAATTATAATATAAAAAAAGTATTAAGCTATACAAAACAACTTATTTAAAATATTGAACACTAAAGATGTTCAAAATAACCGTCATTATGGTTAATGCACAAGTTAAGTTTTTAAAGCCGATTTTGGTGCTTTTCTAACGGAACGTCCATCAATATTAGTAAAAGCTTCTATTACAGCTTCTCTAAGGTCATCTAGAGTGTTGTACGACCTTTGATACACCCTATCTTTTACCATTCCCCCCTAATCTAAATCAGACAAATCGGCAGATCGATGTGACCATTGAACAGGCGCGTTTCTTCCTATCCATGAGTTCGGCAATATTTCGTTTAAATGATTTCGTACCGATCATTGATTATGTGGTGGTGCTCCATCATGTTGAAACCATTCGGGCATACCACATGTCTGTAATGAAAGATAACGATCTCCAGTTAGAGTACCATGAAATATGTATGGGCCAAGAATTGTCGAACCAACGACGCCACACCAAACATTATATCCAAACTTAATTTGAGGTCTCCTCTGTTCAACATGATGCGGATTTCTTTGCATCCATAAATGTTAATTATGTCTATTAAACATGCCGCAGTTAGTAAATCGTGTTTCATCCGTTCACAAGATTTTAAGTCTAACCTGTGGGTCAATTTCACACATGTTAATAAACCCAGTAGAAAATTCGAGCCTGCTATTGTAATCATCAGGGTGTAGTGTTTGTGCAACAGCTAATTTATAGGCATGAAGACGATGCTTTTTCAGTACTCGTACAACAGTACGTTGTGACCTTCCCGCTGCCATTGCAATTTCTCGGGTTGAAATCGACGAATTTTGCATTACACCTGCCAATACGTTTACCTCATCTGCCTCTTCTGTAATGTCTCTTGCAGTCTTATTTGCATTACGAAAGGAACCATACTCTCCCAAATTATCGTACAGCCTCTTAAAGGTAGGTAGAGAAGGCTGGCTACGATCAAAATACCGTTCGAAATACTGTTGTGCAGTGCAGCTTGTACGGCATTTTTACGGCACAAAATATAACACTCAATCATATCACGCTTTTCTTGCTTAGAAAAATTCATATTGTTAATTTACGAGACCTCAACCAACGTTAATTAGACACAAAATGATTTATACCTCTCATTAATTGGCATTTGCGTCTATCAAATATTTCCATAGCTTACTAATTGTGACAGTTCGTCAATTATATATATATATAGTTTATTAGCTTAATAATCATTAAAATGAGAAATTACCATAACTTATTTATTTTTAAAAATAACTATATCAAGTAGCACATCATTAGAATCCCCGAGAAAAGACCTATTGTATAAAGTCATTACCTACTATGATTTGTATTTAAAAAAATCCAAATATCTGTCATAACTCAAAAAATATAGTTAATATAAATAGATGTGTTACACTGTATGATTCAACATAAAATTTCCTACAACTTTTTCCTTTACATATTTCTTCTGAAGTTAATAATAACAGAACCACAGGCACAGAACGAAATAACAAAAAAATCATTTCCGCGAAATATCTGGTAAGCCATGCACTTTTTCCAAAAAACAAAATGCCAATTAAATAGAGCTAGTAAAACTGCAATTCTTTCCCCATTTAACCGAATCTGTATCTGTTGTAGTGTCCGAGATTACCATGCTAAACATCGGAAAAAACTCACCCTGTATATGCCAGCCTAGCATACTGTGCAAATTACATTTTTGTAATTGTTAAAAAATATTTTTTGAATACTATAGTATTAACTGAATCATTTATTTCAAAACAATAAATGCCCATAAATATGTTTTTTACCTTTTCCATGATTCCACAAATACAATATTTACTGCGTTGTAATTGACTTACCCGTCCAAGTCCGATTGTCACACTCCAATTTCTTAATTGCTATGCTGCCAATTAGACACCATGTCCTACAATTAGTGCATGGGCATGATCTCTAAGTGCCATCATAGTAACCGCCATTATAACTACGTATTCAGTGTTAGACACACAAGGACATTGATGAAGGATTGAGATTGTAGGGGTAATGGCATGTTACCATACCTCATTACCAGAAATAATCTCTTATCACAAATATCAATTTTTAACTGCTCAACTAATCTCTACCATCCTTGCATTTCAATGCACAAATTAATTGTAGATGATGTCTATAATAGCATCAATTCCCATCATATAATTGACTTAATCGTGTTGGGTGAATGGAGAGACGTTTTCTGATATACGTAGTTCATTTTTCGATTTCATTCGTTAAACAAAAACCTAATTAATTGTACATATGTACGTATATAGGTTCTCGAATAAATTATTTTTTAATATGATAGAGTTTAATGTGATCTAAAGGTGGGGAAAATATCTGGAAAACAGTACTTGAAGGTCATAAAAATACTCAATGAAACCTCTACAAAGTGACCACCGTTTCAGGCCCCCTCCTGATGAAACAACCGTATTTTATTGGAATAGTTTTTAGTATCGTATATAATATACATTTGGAAGATGCTGTCTAATGCGACCACCTATCGCAGCGACCATTTTTCTTTGGAATGGTGGGTGGTCGTTTTATACAGATTTCACTCCACACTAATTCATGTGTGAAAAATTATTAACTCTAGGCAATACATAGTTTTGAATACCTACCCTATAAGAATATTTCTAGCAGAAATGCCAGATTTTTCCTAGCTCCATGATTTTACTACAGGCAAAGGTATTAATTTTTTAGTTGTGTCATACAAATAGACAACTAGCAATATATATTTTGATATGTTTTATTGTTAAGCTGTGTAATATATATTATTTCGTGAAATGCAGAAACCATATTTACATATAATCATAATTGCTTATTGTACTTATTATCCTAAGAGAAACATTGCTACCAAAGTTATAGGCCTGAGAGAAAACTAACATTTCTGGTACCTCACATAATAGTAAACTGTCCATGATTCCTTTGATACATAGATTACTTATTTTGAATCGTGAATCGTTTATATACGTCAAAACCGACTAATTACGTTTCCTAAGTATGGTGACACAAAGATTGGACATCAAATTTGACAAACTTTGACACTTCCAGATTTTTTTTCCAGCAATGTTTTAGTTTGAAAACTATGTAGGAACGGACTAAATGCTACCAGAGTTTTTATATACTATTTTTAAATAATACAACGATTAAAATTTAATGCACTAAAATCTACTTCGAATAAGTAAAATAAATAAAAATAATTTGTTATATTCGAGAATTTTCCCAAATATTCTCTTTTTTATTACTTCGATCTATTCTATTATAATTTGCTATTATTGTACTTTTCAGGCTTCCATAAGATATGCCCGTCAAAACTACCCATTCTGCGGTGGAACCGTAATTAACCCCACGCATATTTTAACCGCAGCCCATTGCATGGTCACCAGTGATGGGAACGTAATATCAAGAACTAGCATAATTGTGGTCGTTGGTGATCTAAGAACTGATTCTGCTACCTCGAATACACTCAGCAGAGACGTTTTAGAAATTATTGTGCATGAGAACTACTCTACTACTACTCTAGAAAATGATATTGCTCTTTTAAAGGTAGGTACCAATTTAGTTGCTTTTTGACTCATCGTTAATGATGTTATCAATACTCCAGTACAAGATTGCGTAATGCGTTGAAAATGAATGTGTATTCATGGCAAACTTCTTATCTCCTATCAATATTATTACACACACATTGTTTATATCATTTTTTACTATGCGTTCATATTGCTTATACGATGTCTTCTATCTGGTTTCATCTGGTTAGATTCAGATTACATGTACAGTCAGTTCCACAATTAATGTCAAAAACTACGTGCCTTGTCATGTGTATGGCAAATTAAAGTACACATATCATCGACACCTTCTAAAATAAAAGGCAACTAAAATTAATTGCAACAATTCGTGCGAATAGCAGTTATGCCACTCTTTTCAAAATAGTGAGAGTAATAATACTTTTGAAATAGACCACACATATTATGTATAAACACACATATGTATATACATATGTATTCAAGCAACAGCTACAGCCATAAACACTGTGTAATTACAAATACTGGTTTTAGAGCTCTTAATTGCTATATTAAGCTGGAAGTTTTTTTCATTCACGTGATTTAATTAAATTCGTTGTGATATTTACGAAGGCTTTTCCCAAGACCTTGACGACTTATCTTTTATCAATATATGTGATCTTTATAAATATCTATTTTGCGAATTCGTTAGATATTTAGAAATTAATAAATCTTAACTCAACAAAGTACTTCTTAATCAAAATTTTAAACAAAATCTATACATAAATATTAACTTCATAAATATCGCCAAGGGAATTCAAAGACCCAATCTTATAGATAATTAATAGTAGATTGATATTAATGCGGGATATAGGTACTGCGAAGCTATCTGAGCCTTGAACATATTTTTTGTCCTAAAATTCACTTTAATAAGGTGACACATCCCTAAATATAAGGTCTTTCAAAGCACATGAGTCTGGTATCATATAAGTTTTTTTAATCCAGATATTTTTTACTGGAAGGTGTGTAAATTTCAATACAAACATAAAACAATTTTTAAGTTGAATCTGAATCTGATCACCGGAAACGTTTCTTGGTCAGTCTTTAGTTCTACGTGTTAATTGGTATAGTCTCAAAGAAGAGTTATCACCTATCGCTAATGGACGCCTATTGTTCTACTTTGCCAATCGTACAAAATTGTATAATAATATATAAACATTCTACGGCCTTCTACATATATCTATCTTGAATTGCTGTGAATTCAATTCAATTTACTTGGATGTAATTTCCCAAATATGGATTATTTTATTGTAACACCAACCCAATTTGTAACATGTAAAGATGTCGCGAAAGTTGTTGGAAAAATTATCCACTTTTATCTATGATCCAGAAAGAAGATGGCAAAACAAGTTATTAATGCCATAACTAACACAAATTTTACTATGTTCGATTATGTTCTCACTTGCTTCATGAATCTCAGGCAAGTTTTCTAGTCCGCTTTATATAACTTCTGGTAAATCCTTGGTTTTAACGTTTTGGACTAATATATGAGCATAGATTTTTACAACCATTGTTTATACTATACTACTACCCAGTTCATTTTGGAGTTCTCACACGTTGGTGATGCACCAATTGTATATTGTTACAAACAATCTGGCACAATGCCAGTCAGACTAAAACGTAATATCATACTGGACATTGTATGATAGACTCGCTTAAATTAGAAAAGCTATTGCAAAATTAAGGATTAAAACCAACTATCTACTCTCTCCTATATTCAACATAGACAGTTAAAACTTTCTTATTTGGATATTATTACAAACTACTATACCAGAATCCAATATTGTTAAGGATGACTGATCTAATAAAAGTAAAATAGATTTAGTCAGCTAAAATTATAATTTTATTAGCGAGATGTCGATATCATCTTTTACACAATTTTGTTTACTTCAGCCGCAATATATTTTTTGGTAATTTCCAGATTTCCTGTATTTGAAGCTATATACATTTTTTGAGATTTCACGACAAATGGTTGTGCTTTTTTTGGTAGAAACACCATCAGTATACGCTGCAATTGCCTTCTTTGCATTGACAAATTGTTTGATATTTGATATTTTTGAATTGAAATATTATACTCTTAAAACTTATTTGCAGATTCTTTTCATGTGCAATCTCGAACCAAAATGTAAACACTATCGTTTATTGCTGTGATCAAATGGCCACATGATATCGAAGGCTTCCACGGCCCGAGTCTCTATAATGAGGGTTTCCGTGTGTTGATACTAATATAAGTGACTTCTTCAGGAGCAAAGAGGGTCTATGGAAGGTACCAGAAGGTCACGGTAACTCAAGTCAGAAGGTTTTGGCCTCTAACGTGGTTGACACGTCAAGTTACCGTGACCTTCTGACGCCCCTCACCTACCAGAAGGTTTTCGCCTCTAGCGTGGTTTACACGTCGAGTTACCGTGTCTTCTGGTACCCTCCCTAGATACCCTCTTTGCTCCTGAAGAAGCCACTTACATTAATGGCCAAACGTCGAATTTTTTATTGTATATCTTGTGCATTATATTTTTATTTGTACTGTATACAGTGTGTCAAATGAATAGTGTCGGAAAATTAAAAAGTACAAAACTAATATCACAAGAAAGGTAAATCCAAAAAAATTACGATCATATAATAAAGTAATTTTTCCTTTAATAAGTACCAAATTTTGTTAAATTAATCTTGTTGAATCCGGGCCTGACACGTGTGTACAAGAAAAAAATAGAACGCTGCAAAAATTTCTAATAGTCATAAGCAGATGTTTTTTATCAAGTTGTATATGTAATAAATGCTTATTGTACTCTATGAATGCATTGCTCTACCAAGCAGCTGAATTGCACATGTGGTCTTTTTAGAAATATTCTATTTATAACAAGGTCACACATTTACTACAGATTTTATTCATTTCAACCTGTTTTTTTTTTTCGTAGGAATCAGTTGTTCGTTACAGAAACTTTCAATATTAAAGTACAACGACATATTGTTACATATTATCGGTAATTAATAATTTACTATATTTGAGATCGCGTTCGTAGTTGATAGTTTTTTTCTTTTCAAATAATTCGTGGTAGTAGAGGAATGTTTGATGAGAAACAGCACAAAACTTAGCGTAGTCATGTCCGCAATTACTACCACGTGCTCCGGATGCACGCTTCTGTGCGACGGCAAAACTTATCATAAGCTGGGCCGCTGTGACAACACAGACTCGAAGAGCCTCGACGTCTAAAATTTCCCGTCGACGATCATAAACAAAGTTTTTCATGTATCCTCACAGGAAAATGTCCAACAGATTCAAATCGGGAGTTCGTGCTGCACAGAATCGTTCCGTCTCGTCCTATCCAATGTATGTACGAATGCCTGTTTTAAATGTTCCCATACAAGTCGGGCTATATGTGAAGGTTGTCCCCCATCGTGCATGAACTACATTTTCCGTCGTACATGTAGTGATATGTCATCCAAGTAATCGGGTAACGTATTTTGCAGACAATTTAAATGCTCTACCGCATTTAATTTTTCGGGAGGTACATGTAGCCCAAATAAATGATCGCCCCATGTTGGCATAAACTCTGATGGATATCTTGTGGGTTTTATTGCCCAGTGATAAATATTATGGTAGTTCTGCACACCATTTTTTGCGAGGCAGTATTCATCGGTAAATAGGATCACGGATCGAAGATGTGGAAGACGAGTTTCTGTTTGACGAAACCACCGCAGGTAACCCGTCATGGAAAATCATTGTCTGATAGATGTTGGATTTTCTGTACATAATACGGGTGCAGTAAAAGACTTTATCCTGTTTCTCCGTAGATTAAAATCATGTCCAGGTACTCAGTATTCGTATAACTCGCCATAATGTACACATATACCAACGAATTCCTGTGAATGACTGAACCTTCTGCCAGTGTTGCCCATGTATTTATTTGTTGCGCTCGAGAGGACCGGACTGCGATTGAAAAATATAATTTTCTCGTTACTGCGTGGACATAAAGTTATTATTTTTTTGGCACTTAGGTTTCCACGTCATTAGCTTTAATCTCTTTGAATTATAAATGGCCACATGTTACTTCAGAATAGGGTTCAAGCTAAAGTATAAGACTATTTTTCAAAATATGACACATACAATCATTTGAAAATGGACGAATTAATTTTGTAGGAGAGGATATTATTTCTAACTATGCCAACATTTAAACCAGACTAATTGCAAACAGTTAATTTATTTTGAGTTGTCTGGCGGCTATGTTATAGGTACATGTGTGGCACCAAATTTGAGAAAAGGCGTGAAAATACATCAACCAAATCATTATGAGAAGCTTTGGTATGAAGAATCATGCCAAAAGATTCCTAATATTATAAATATCTTCTAATTCAATATACATATGTCACAAGTCTTTAAAGTATGTATGTAATTATCATTGTAATTATCTATATATGAGTCATTGCATTAATACGCCACTGCTTCCAGTCATGACTACATTTTATTAGTTTACTATAGGTTAGTTATTTCGCTAAAACTTAATATGATTCATGAATGCAATAAAAAGGATGATACACTGAAAATTATTTTGCAATTGTGTATGAACATACGTACATGCCTGCATACATATATACATATATATGTATATATACATCAAAAATTAATTACTATTTACGTGCTTTATTACAATGTTAGTTTATTTAATGTGTCACTTATGGTTAACTATAAAATATACTACACTTATATATGATGATACCCCGCAAATTTTACCAAAGAATTTTTCCTTTTTTAGATTTCAAGTCTAGGCACCTTTACTGCATACGTTGACAGTATACCCTTATCTGATGAAACACCGGAAGATGGTACTTTCTGTGTCGTTTCCGGCTGGGGCACAACATCGTCTGTAAGTATAACAGAGACTTTTATAAACTACTGATGTGACTGTTTTTAACTGAATCTCCTAAATTAATATAAAAGAAAAAATACTGAGAATAATATTGATAACTAGCGTTTCTTTCGTATATTGAAAGGAATTCTATTTTCCAGGGTGGATCAGCTAGTATAGTACTACAATCAGTAGAAGTACCAATAGCTCCGTTAAATGAATGCAAGGTCAGTTACTCTAACCAAGTATATGATGGTATGCTGTGTGCTGGTTATGTGGAAGGACAAAAGGATGCTTGCCAGGTAATTTATTCATAGTCACTTGATCATATCGCAATTCAATCCGTTATATTAGTACTTACTAATAATCACAAGAGATATATATACATATATACCCTTCAACTTATAACACAAATTAATTCTCCAATAAATCCATGTAAAATAGGTAACTGAATTACGTTATTCACAATTTACAAAATGCATTCTCTTTAAATCATAACCAAGTATCAACAAGCGTAAAACACCTATGTTTACCAGAGCTTAACCAAACGTATACATACGTATATGTACATATACATACATAAATACAAATTTAAACGCTAATCCAAATATTATTCCAATTGAAATCAATCATTATCTATTGCGAAAGTGAGACGGAATTATTAGAATTGGAACGTTAATAATAGCTCATAATTCAGCGAACCTTTAATCAAGTGACATGTGATTAATTTAAAAAAATGTAAACCGAAACTAAGTATGAAATATTTTTTCTATAAATAGTGCATACACATTTACACCAAATTTAAAACTCTTATCGCAGAAAAATTAATAAATGTAATCATTCAATTTACTTAAAATAGTCTTACATTGGATATGTTGTATTATTTCAACAAACGAATCTATTTCAAAAAAATAAGCCGCACCTATGTATGTATGTATATACGAATGGCAAATTGTGTAAATAACTAAGTATTGCCGTGAAAGAATAAATAAATAAATCAATTCTATTTTTATCAGTAAATTTGCGAAAGATTAGCTTTGGCACCTGTAGCAACCGTTATGCTACTGAAAAGTCATATTTTTAAACAATATGAAAATTAATTGCTATCATATGATAAAAAAGCTAAAGAAAACGGGAATAACAAATTTTCAATGATTAAATATGTATTATGAACAATGTTAAACTCTAGACAAAAGTTTTAATAATAACAATCTGAACTTATCGAAGGTATTCTCGTAATAGTACGCCTTTAATTATCCCCAATTATTTAGATACCTACCTATCCAAAAGAATGCCTAGTATCAAAGAAATCATTCCTGTCGGAATTTGATGTATAATATGCAACATTATTACAACTCAACTATACAAAATAGAGGAAATTAATTTCCATTTCCCGAAAACACAATCCTAGAACTAAATTTGGGCAAATCATTGAAAGTCTTTACTCGCTTATCAATTCTTGATATAATCTCATTTATGGATCAATGAACTAACATACATACGTATGCAATATAAATCAACTTATTCCAGCATATGTAAACCGTGTTTTCGATAAAATATCATCAGTAGAATAAATTGATAAGAAGACAAATAATTTTACGTATGTATAACCAATAGAACTATAAGAAAAATGTTAATTGTAATATCAAAATTCTAATATTTAATTATCGTAATACGTTTAAATTATTTCTACATAGGTATCTACAATGTACTTATACAGTGAAAAACGTCAGACCCGTCGATTATCATTTTTAACTTTTTACCTGACACTTGAGTATACAGGCCGTTTCAAAAAACCAAATATGATGTAATCTTTTGCAAACCACAATTTTTTAATGCCAGATTAAAAAGTTTATATGTACACTACCGACCATAAGTTAGGGATCACTGATCTACCGGTATAATTACTCGCTCTTCTGGTCTGATTCACTTACCGTAATAAAATAGAAACTGTCCTTCTTGGAATATTTAGGGAAATTATAATTATAACCATATGTAAAAGAGACCCTATTATATCGAAAAATGTAACAATGTTATTTTAGTTGATTTATGGCCACAACTATATTGTAGAAGTATTCCTTCGTAAATATTTATTTAAGCTGGTTTGTATTATATTGTGCATGTAATAGGGGTGCTATTGTCGAACATTTATACAATTAGGATAGTATTTCGCCCTCTATCATGTACAAAATATTAGTTTACATTTAGAAAGCGTACGAGAAGGTCGTGAAGCGTGCGTTTATGAATAAAAATTGTAAAAAGTTATATCATTTCAAAACCAAGAGAACTAAGCCCGGTAACACGTAGTGCCATAATAACTGTACATAGAAAAAACAATTCCTTGCGAATAATAGCACACAAACTTAATGGTGAAACGTTATCAGACAACCGAAACCACAGCACCACGAACACGTACCGGAAGACCCTAAGTGACTACACCGAATGAGGATTTAAGAATTACATCGATTTCTAAACAGCTTTGTTTTGGTTCGAAAATCCGAAGGTGTTATAAAACTGCGCCGGACAGAATGCGTAGATGCAAAATATCTTGACTTGTTGCGGATATTTACGGACTTGCACAAAACCAGAACTAGTAAGAGCTCGATTGTAGCACCATATAGAACGTACGGATTGTGAAACCTTTCTAAAATGATTCTAATTCGCTCATCGCATGAAAAGTCTACCTTAATATTATCCAAAACACAAATATAGCTGCACTCACAAGTGTTTATAGCATATAACCTCACACCTCACCAAAATAATTACCTACAAGTGACTAAATACAATAAAGTGCATGCGTTGCAAAACCAGTCCAATTTTGTCCGCACCGTCGAGCATCTGTGACGGTTTTAAATTATTTTGGGTACTTGTCGGTATGGAACCAGAACAGGTAACTGACGAATCCAAAACAGTACGATAAAAACCAGAACGCTTACCAACAACTGCGGTTGCGCCTGACATCCACGGATCTCTATTTTTCGAAACCAGAATAAACCTAACGAAATAGACGCCTAACAGCTCCAGAAATTCGTGCAAAGTTAAATGAAGACCGCGCAAGTGAAGAGGCGGTTAATGAAGCTGAGTTACACGGTTGAATAGCCGCCAGAAAACGATTACTACAGCCGCAAAACCTTATGAAACAATTGGAATAGGCCAAACAGCAAGATTGGGACATGAATATGTGGTCAAAGGTGCTATGAACAGACGAAAGTAAATTTCAAGTCTTCGGTGCTAATCGACGCACTTTTGTACGAAGAAGAGCTGGTGAAAGGATGCTGCCTGAATGTGTTGCACCAACTGTTAGGCATGGAGGTGGTTCTGTGCTAATTTGGGGTTCATTTTCCTTTAATGGCGTCGGGGATCTGCATCGAATTGAAGAAATTTTGAAAAAAAAAATTATCGAGACATTTTGGACCACCACGCTTTTCCTTCGAGAGTAAGATGAATTGGTGAGGGGTTTTACTTGCAGCAGGACAATGATCGGAGCATACCTTCCGACTTACAATTAAGCGGCAACCAAATTGATCATGTATTAATTACAAAAAAAAGAGAAAAGATGATTCAAGATGTCAGATTATTTAGAGGTACAAGTATAGATACGGATCATCTCCTAGTAATTGCAAAAATAAAATTAAGGGTTACAAATGATAAAAATACGATAATAATTAGCACGAAATGGAATATAGACAATTTAAAAAGAGAAGAAAGTTTAATAAAATACCAGAAACAAATTGAACAAGTGTTAGAAGAACAGAATAGACATGAAGACATAGAAGAGGAATGGGGTAAACTGAGAAATACGGTAATTGAAGTATCTGAAAGAGTTTTGGGAAGAAAAAGGAAGGAAATTAAAAGCGATTGATTTGACAGAGAATGTGAAGCAGTAATTGAAACAAAAAGGACAGCAAGAATAAAATGGCTAAAAACTAATAAACTAGAAGACTACAAAATATATAGCAAAATAAGGAAGGAAGGTACAAAACTAATGAAAATCAAGAAATAAAAATGGATAGAAGAAATAATGGAAGAAATAGAAGCAGATAATAAGAATAATAGTAAGCTCTATCAACGTATAAGAAAGCAAAAGAGGAAAAAGAATATAACAGAGAGTGGGAAGAATATATAAAAAACACATCTAAAATATATGATGAAGATGCTAATGAAGAAACATTAGAAGAAAACGTAAGAGATGAAGAAATAGAAGAGCCTTCAAAAAATGAATTTGACGAAGTAATGAAAGATTTAAAGAATGGAAAAGCCTCAGGGCCTGATGATATTTGTAACGAAATGATAAAAAACGCTGGAGATGAGATGAGAAAAAGATTATACGAACTGATGTTGCAAATATGAAGAAAAGAATCGATGCCTGCAGAATGGAAAATAGGATATATAGCGCCCATTCCAAAGAAAGGAGACCTAACAAACTGTCAAAACTATCGACGAATAACGTTGCTGAACACTGCGTACAAAATATTAACAACGCTAATTTTAAAAAGATTGAAACCATATTCAGAAAGCTTATTTGGAGAACATCAGAATGGATTTAGAAAAGAAAAGTCAACAATAGATGCTATACATGTATTAACACAAGTGATTGAAAAATGCTACGAAAATGACATCGAGTTGCATTTAATATTCATAGACTTCAGGGAAGCCTTTGATAGTTTGAAGAGAAGCATGATAGTAAAAGACGCAAGAACACAAGGAATACCTGAAAAACTAATAAGACTGATCAAAATGACGATAGAAGGATCAAAGGCAGCAGTACTTACACATGAAGGGATAACAGAGACATTAGAAGTAACAAAAGGTCTGAGACAAGGGGATGGACTATCAGCGACATTGTTCAATATTGCTATGGAAGGAGCAATAAAAGGAAGCAAGGCAACGGGAAATATAATATCAAAATCTGTTCAAATAATAGCATACGCAGATGACATCGCGGTCATATCGAGGAATAGGAAAAGTCTAGAAAAAACGACAACAAAGCTAATGTATCAAGCAAGAAAAAGAGGACTAGAGGTTAACCAGCAGAAAACAAAATACATGAAAGTAAGCAGGACAAACAGAGAAGAGACACATCTAAAGATCAAAATAGGAGAACAAGAATATGAAGAAGTGAAAGCTTTCAAATACCTCGGAATCATGATAAACAATAAAAATGATGATGATGGAAATTATGCAAAGAATTCAGTCTGGTTACAACGCGTATTACAAATATAGGGACATCATGAAAAGCAAAATTATAAGCAAGACGACGAAATTAAGGCTATGTAAAACTGCAATAAGACCTGTGGTAGTTTATGCAGCTAAAGCAATGTGTTTAACGAATAAGGAAGAAGAACAGTTAAAAGTGTTTGAGCGAAAAATAATTGGAAAAATATTCGGCCCCAAGAAAGAAGGCGACGAACAGTATAGAAGACTGATGAACTTCGAGATAGTGAAACTTCTAGACGGAGAAGATATAGTAAGAATAATAAAATCAAAACGAATAAGATGGTATGGACATATAAATAGAAAAAACAAAGAGACAATAATAAGAAGGATAATGAATTGGAAACCGAAAGATTCCAGGCCCAGAGGAAGACGAAAAACCAGATGGGAAGATCAAGTACTGATTGATTTACAAAAGATGGGCGTAGCCGGATGGAGAGACAAGATGAAGGACAGAAAAAAATGGAAAAAAAGTCGCGGATGAAGCAAAGAATCATAGCAGCCTATAGATAGAAAGTACGAAGAAAATGAGAAGCGGAGTGACCCACCGCTTTAAAAACGATCGGGGTCTGAAGAGCTCTCTCGAGCGGTTCCAGTTCCGAGAGGAACGTATAACCTAATATATATATATATACCTTCCGACTTTGTAGAAATTATTTGTAAGTAAAAGAAAGAGAAGATGTCCTCATAAATATGGTTTGGCCGACACCATCGTCTTCGACATTAATCCCATCGAGATTTTGTGGGATGAGTTAGACAGAAATGTACGACACCACTGTCCAACATCCCAGAAGCTACTCTGGGAACAATTAGTGAATACCTGGCAAACTATACCGGTAGGTATCTTCCAAAAACTAGTGTCACCATTGCCACATATTTGCAAAAAAGAATATACAGTCCAAAGGCGGTTACTTTCAAGAATAATAAAATAGTAAATATTATGTTTTTATTATAAATATTCTTGTATTTTATAAAAAACAAATGTTGGCTTTATAAAAAAATATGTTTTCATTTGAATACATGTTTAGTTTCACAAAACACGTAGCAGTTGTAATTTCCGCAGTGATTCCTCATCTTTGGCCTAGAGTGTATATAGCAAAGCATGTATGAATGGTAGAGAAACAAGAGAAACTGAATAGAAATTGTGTAAAAGTTAAACATAAAAATGTAAATGTGCCGAATTCATGTAATCTGCATTAGTTCTCATTATCGATGTCAAAATAGTTTCATTTTAGTAGAACTCATTCAAGTATTTACACGTTCTTGTTTGTTTGAAAACTGGCGCTAGCTATTTGGACATTCTCCAAAATGAATCCACTCCCACTCTAATAAGTTTGTGTCTGGATTTAGATGAACGCAATCTGCACCAAGCTCACGCTATTGCAGAATTTTTTGACAAAATGCAGCGTTTTTCCATGCTACTCTTGACATGGTCACGCTCAGTTGGATGAATTTTTCCTAATCATTGAATAGATAGAAGAGGAATGATTACCCAGATAAACAGATTTAACACTTCTCAATAATTTCTCTATGGAATACTCAATAATATTCAATTATTTTTTTATTTTTACAATAACTTTTCCTCACAATTTCCTATTGTTTACATAAAAAAACAATTAACTCGTTCCAATTCTTATTGAATTTATGCACGCCATTACGAGTGTACGTGTGTCATAATAAATAATAGAAGGGTGAAATTGTTTATTAATTTATTTGATTAGTAGGTGTATAGAGAATATGGCTTCATATTGACGTCAGTTTGTATACGAAAATAAAAGATATATGTAGTTAAAAAAAAATCATTTTATTGGGATCAAAATAGTTTGTAACGCATACACAGAATAGCTCTATAAAAGCTAAATTCAATATTGCCAAAGCTTAAATAAAATACGCTATATTTTATTACAGATGTCAACACTATGCACTAAATAAAGGCAAATTACTGTTCTGCTTAATATACCCAAACCAGATTATTCGTGCGTACACTTCGAATTTACATACATTACCGGCACAAAGTTTGAAAGCAATAAGCAATTTTTACAAAAATATGTATATATGTATATTGCGACTTTAACAAAAAATTTATTTAGAAACACTACGCCTCAAAATAATTAATTTGGGACATTATTTAATTTATAGTTTTCTTCTATTGATATGCCCTCCTTTGGCCCCTAACACATCTTCGCAAATTCTGGACATTCGTCTTCTTATTTTTTCTAGGTCAATGGAGTTAATTTTGTCAAGCTTTCCGCCAGTATTCCCAAAAATTATTGAGTATTCTGTTGTTGTCGTGCTTGCTCTTTGGTGTTCAGCTCATCCCATAACATTTCCATAGGTGATAGCTCAGCTCTTCTATCTTCCAAAAAATCTCGACATACTTTGGCTATTTGTTTGGAATCGTAATACTGCTAGAATGTAAATGATTGACCGATAATGCGACTTTCTGACGGAAATGCGCTATTTTACAAGACATCCAAATATGCTTCGTTTCGCACTAAGCACGCTGCATAAAGACGTTATATTCGCTTACATCAAAAGATTTCAAATTTGGATTAGTCCGTCCATAGCTTGGCTTACTAGTTATCTATACTCCAATTTATATATCCCTCTCGCCTAGCAGTCCTTTTTGTTTGTGGACATGTTTTAATAATGGTTTTTAGTGCAACACGTCCGCTTTAACCTACACTCATTACTGTTGTATTTATGAATCTACCATCAGCAGCTGTTGTTGTCTGCGGCCGCCCACTACGACTCCAATCACTAAACTGCCCCGTTTCTCTTGCTTGCCAAGGTGTAATGAATGCCTTCGGTGAAATTTTCAATCTCCGATCAGCGTATAAAATAAAAATATTACTGTTGCTAGCATTATCTATTAGTTAGGTACCTACCTACACTGGCAAACGTTTATTTCCGACTAAATTACGAATAACAAATTCGAAATCCCCTACGTTTGCAAATTATTTGCAACATAAAGGATTCATATTAGCGAAAACCGATTAATGAAATAATAATGGAAATAAAATGAATTTCGGGTCACAGGATCTTAGTTATTTGTTAGATTTATTATGCCCTCATATTTTTCAAATACATATATTCCACAAATGTTTGATAAATACTTTTGTTAAAAGTTATTAATGTACTCCAATACCAAAACATGAAAGAATAATTAATAGTAGCATTCTATTTGATACCATCGCTATTATATTTCCAGATAATTTCGAAACGCCTTTAAAATATTATATCGCTTTCCAACAAGTTACGTGCCTGTGTTTAAACAATATGTTAAACTTAATTCACGCTATTCGTTCCAATAGTTTTTTCCTTTACAAAACAATAACCACTTCTTTAAAGGAAAATTTTAATTTTAGGGCGACTCAGGGGGACCATTGGTATGCAACCAGAAATTAGCGGGAGTTGTTTCGTGGGGCTATAATTGCGCTGCAGCCGGATATCCTGGGATATACACGGATGTTTCACAATACAGGAGCTGGATTCGACAAAATCAAGGCAAATTACGTTTTAGTTCTGCATTACGTAGTAGTTACACGTCAATAGATTTAATACTTTACTTTTTGATTGTACTATTTTACCTTAATAAAAGTTATTTTACCATTTAGACAGGGTTGATTCTAATTTTCTGCATACATACTCTTATTAATTTATAAGTTACTCACAACAATACACAGTAAAAATCTATTACACACATATTCTTAATTGCTTATTAATAAATTTTGAATCTCAAAACCTATTAGTAAAACATACATATATATGTATACTGATCTCAAACCGTATAATTCCAGATCCAGATCAACTCGTTGATGAAATTGATGACGATGATTTTAGACGGCAAGTAATTCATGAATATGTTGCCTCGAACAGAGCGGATTTTGCTTATCAGGTACGAAGCTTTTATCATTCTATCTTGTTTACTATAATATTTACCTAAATCTTTTGCAAACATTTTCAATGTAATCTTCAACGCATAAAGAAAAGTTAGTTAAACAAATGAATAATATAATAAAATGAATATAAACAATCATAATGTGATAATGAAATATGTATATAATTGTGCCCACTCAGAACATTTACAGTCAGTTCGAAATATCGCTTAAGTTGAATAAATCCTGTGTCTACTTTAGCACGATATTACATACTGTTACGAATGGCGCCATCTAGCGACAAAGCCGTTTAAAATGGATTATGCAGTGCACTGTAATTATGATATATGGATGGTTCGCGTGTTTTCTGGAGACATTCTAGAGAGGGCGTTCTAGAACAGTCTAGTTTAGTGTAGAGAATTCTAGAAGTTATATTTTATGTATATAAGGGTGACAATCTCGTATGCGGGACAGTCTTGAACTAGCGCGTAATTAGAACAGACGCTGTGAATATAAATACGAAACGTGCATATAAATTTGTGTTAGTTGAAATAAATAGTTTAAGTTAGTGTTCTTCGTTACCAAGTAATTATTAAGTGTTAAATTAGTTTAAATAAATATTTCTGTGAAAATATTATCGCCTGAAGATTATTTAAAAACCCTAAAACGTAACAATACATAATGAGCTTTATGTTGCATCACAGAAATATATAGTACTGTAATTTCGGCAGACTGCATTGCATAATGAAAACAAACGCGAGTAAGTTGCCCTCATATTTTGCTAAGACGATCAAACAAGAGCCAAAACATCAAACCTTATTCTACAAAGTTAAGAATTCGGTCGTAGTGAGTCTTATAAGGGGAACACCAGCGTTGTCCAACACGAATTTTAATTAATCTCAACAATGTTATGGAGGAACCTTTCCTAAGTACTCAAGTACGAGCTTTTATCCTAACGCATCCTAGTTTCTAGAAAAACAACGTTGAATGAACGCGCTAAGTTCATCCCTCTATACCGATAATGATACTTTCTCGACAGGCAAGCCTTCCTAGCCCAGTGGATAACATCTACGCCTGCCACGCTGGTGGCTCGGTTTCGGTTGCTGCCACTACATTTTTTAAATTTTATTGTGCATGATACTAACAGTTATATTTCATGCAAATTATTCATAAATGGTATTCTTCGCTGTCGTAATTTTATTATTAAGTACATAAATTGCAAATAAAAAAGCATTATGACGTATATTTGAAATTTATTTATTTATTATTTTTACTTATCCATTGGGACTGCAGATAAAAAAATGGACATTAGGCAAGCAACGAACTGCAGGTAAGAAATGTACTCCAGGACAAGCAAGTGCGCTTGAAAATTCGAAATTCAAAATACACGTCATATTGTACATTTGCTCCCAATTTATTTAATAATAGAATAACCACGGCGAAAAATATAATTTATGAATAATTTGTATGAAATATGATTGTTAATATTGTGCGCAATAATATTGAAAAAAAATGCACTGGCAGGAATCGAACGCGAGCCAACAGCGTGGTAGGCGTAGATTTTATCTACTGGGCTACGAAAGCTTGCTTGTTGAGAAACTAACATCAGCGATATAAAGGAATGAACGCGCTAAACAACGTCGATTTTCTCAGAAATTAGGGCGCGTTAGGATAAAAGATCGTACCCGGATACTGAGTCAAGGTCCTTCAATAATATAGTATTAGACTTAATGAGGCCTTAGTGAGCACAAAACGAGCAATAACACAGAACATAAAAATTAAGATAACGCGCAATAGACTATATAAATTTGCAAAGGATGGTTTCTAAATGTACAATAATACTGAGACCAGGTGATCTGTTTCCTTTGGTGGTGTAAAATGTAATGACAGAAAAAGCTATAAGAAAAAATAAAATAGACTGTACCGGAGTAATAAAATTAAAGTCATCAATGTTTAGCTGTAGGGGAATAGAGGTAGTAACTCTAACGTTATAGGGAGTATAGTGAGGAGCGAAGCAATGAGCAAACTTCTATAATCAATCACTGCGCCAGTCGTTTATTTCTTTTCTGCATGTAAACTACTATCTCATATTTATACAAATAGCGTTAACGTAAGCACGTTTTTATTTTTGTCGATATCTCGAAAACGAAAAGGAATTCACCTGTGATGTATGTATATAAACTTTTTTGATTAGAATCGCCTCTAGAACACATGATATAATTTTGCCGGTTACCCCAGGAAACACCCTGTATATTTCCGTTTACGTTAAATTTTCAATTGAATATTGTTTTCTATTTTCACTTGATTAAAAGTATATAATAAGACGGCAGAGTTGTGTTGATGAACACAAAGATTTTCGTTAAATTATTTCCTCAGAATATAGCCACATTTGAATAGGAGCCATAAGCATTGAAAATGGACTTGTTCGTCTGAGAATTATAGCTTATTAGCACGTTCAGATCAATCACAGTCTCAGTTGATCATCACATTATCATTAATACTAGAGTTTGCTGTTAAATTTAGCAGTTTCCACGTGGAGTAGTAATTTGACCAAATAAAACTTGCAAAGGAACTTCCGCTGATATTTCTGTATTCATCGATTCAAAGCAGAATCTCAGTCCTGCTATCCGTAGTTAGTAGAACCGTTTGGTCTAGAGACAGTTCTTACAACTGCCAAGCAGTACCTGTTTCCAACCTGAAGAGACAACTTGTAATGTCTTTTATCTTCTCCTATACAGGGTGTCCGCGATATGCGGACATGCTTTTAAGGGATGATAGCTACAACGATTTAGAAACAAAAACATATAATACACCTTGGGTCTATCTGTAAGCGTAAACGAGAAAAAAATATATTTCTCATGTCACAAACTTCGGCGCATACTGTACAGCGCAAGCCGATCAGTGCAGGATTTACCTGACGATTACAGGCGTGTGTTCTTGCAAATGGGCAACACATCGAGCCTTTCCTGTAATACATTTTCTCCTGTCTCTCAAAAAGGTCCTTTTTAGGACCACCAATTTATCACAAATAAAAGAAATGAACTCAATTTTGTAGTAGCCTTTTCGAAAGAGCTTAAAAGTGCATAACATAATTGCATTATTTACATTGTTTTCATTTAATGCGACTTTCCCTCAGCTTAAGTTTTCATTTACCGATCGAAAGCTGCTATTAAACACGCCCTTTCCACTCAAACTTCAACATAACACCGATTTTATTATCATAACATTATTTAAAAAAACGCAAAGGTACCTTTATTTTTAAAACGTCTGGCCATTGACTTTGTACGATACAATGGTCTAATGTAGTTCAAGGTCATATTAACATATGATGTTTGGCTTGCATCTGTCCTTCTATTCAATACGTGTACAGTACAGAGATATAGAGTAGGGAGAATGCTTGTATAACATGCGCGAATGTCTAATTTTGAAAGTCGCCATTTTTACCCTTCATACTACCAACTTACTTGGAATTCAATGTTGCAAACTCGTAGACTTAGCATTCCCTACAGAATAATGGTATGAATAATTTGTTCTAACCCATGGTTTTATTCAATTCAGTAATTTTCAATTGAACAAGCATAGCTATTGACTCAAGTTATTAAAATAATACATATAATTCAAGTGTATTATATTTAATTTCCCTAAAAACTTTCAAAATATTTACTTTAGACTTAAAAAATTATCAATTTGAATATTATAAATATTAGGCATACGATATTCTACTACTTTTAAACACTCTTGCAATAACCTTCCCGTAAGAAAACATAAGTAAAATTAAGAAATCATGCATGTATAATAAAATCAAACCGCTTATGTTCTTACACGCGCTTACAGTAGACGGGATGTTAAACAACTTCAAATTAATAACTGAAAATGTTAATGTAACCTCAAAAATCATAAATTGTTTTTCGTAAATTCAAACACAAGCCGAAAAAAGTTATATATGCGTAACCTAGGTAACACAAACTAAATCAAAATTTAGCTGCGCCGTGGTTTATGCGCATCCTTCCTGCTCTTATCTCTCTGATTATCTTGTAGGGAATATTTCATCTATGGGTTTACAACCTTAAATTTTAAGTATGTTGGTAGTCTGAAAGTTAAAAATGGCGACTCCCAGTGTGTACATCAAAATTTGGATGCGCAGTGGTTTATGAGCGTTCTCCTTACTCTATATCTCTGGCACAGTATGGTGTAAGAGAAATGACACCACGCTTCAATTTCAAAGTATTAAATAATTCGTTTTCATCGTTGTTTTCAGTTATTTTCAACTCTAAATTTTTGATATTGTTTTTTGGTTATTCAAGAAGCAATATGGCTGAGTTTTCTTGTACAGTTTGACCAAATATGGTTTTTTTAAAATCATTTTTTTTCTCGTTTACGCTTACAGATGGACCCAAGGTGTATTATATGTTTTTGTTTCTAAATCGTTGTAGTTATCATCCCTTAAAAGCATGCTTTGTATATCGCGGACACCCTGTATAGTAGCCTAGTAGGGATCCTCATTCTAGACTATAATGGAAAGTCTATGGAAAGTTATCATTCATCTGCTATGCTTCGTGCAAATTATGACAGTTGATTGTGAGAGATGTAACATGAACTTGCTACATCATTTATTTGCAATTTAAACAGACTTACACAATAGATCACGGAGACATTTATAGAAAATCGTAACGAATTTACAGGATTAATGACCGAGCCTTCCAAATATTGCACCGTGAACATAATTTATAATTAAAAACAAATTTAAGCAGTTCAAATATTTGCCATTTTCAGTTTCTGACTAGTTACTGCAACACAGAAGTTAATAAAAAAACGTCTGTAGCAAACGTTCATGACGTAATGGTGTCAATCAGCAATAGCAATAAAAAAGTTTAAGTATCACAGGTGGTTTGTCTCTCTAACCTGCGTTGAACAACACTTTGTTTGGTAACCTAACATTCATATTTATAGTTCTAGCTTGAGATCGTGTTTCAACTTCAGTCCGCCATTCCGACATCTTTGATAATGGCATCTACATATATCAAAATCACGAGCTTATGTCACGACATGATCTCAAACCAGGACAATAAATATAGACATAAATCTAATCTGATTCTTTCTATAGCAAAAACTTAGAAATAGTACAACCCGCAAAGTCTCGAACACCTCAACTATATGCATTCACGACTGAACTACTGATCAAAGACTCCTAGCAGAACTGTCAAAGTCCAACTTATATGATCGATATATACCATTACCGATCTGATGCTGGCAACTCACTGTTTGGTACCAGTTCTATTTACTTTTCCTGTAGCAGATCCTACAAAATATTACAAATGTCTATTACTGATATTTTTAGTTTATTGTGTTTGGCAATGCTCCACATTTTCAGAATTTAACCAATAAAAACATTTTTTTTAGGCCTCTCTAAGGTACGCTGAGAAGAATTCACATTTCTGCGGCGCAGCCATAATTGACAAAAGACACGTCATCACAGCGGCCCACTGTGTTATAGATCCAAATACTGGACTACAAATGTCGCCACAAAGTCTCAGTGTTGCAGTTGGGGATCTCAACGTGCGTGAAGAAAGTTCTACTACTGTATACCGTCAAGTCCTCACCATATATGCCCACGAATCCTTCAAGAGCGACACTTTAGAACATGATATAGCAGTATTACAGGTAATGAAGCAGGTTTTCTTCCTAACTCGTTTAATTACTGCATTGTTGCATTTTTATTTCAGGTATCAGATTTTGATGATTGGACAGCAAACATACATCACGTCGCTTTATCTCTACGCACACCTGCAAAAGACGACACATGTACAACCTCAGGTTGGGGAACAAGGACTCCTGTAAGTATCTCGAGTAAACATTTACCTTCAAACTCAAAGGTACTCATCATCTAAGTACATCTGTAACCTCACTAATTTGACTGAGTAATTTCGGTCTTCATCTCTACGGTTTGATACGACTTCCTTCATTTTATTGATTATTCATTTGATTCACTGGACCTAGCTATTAACTTTAATTTATATATCAATTAGTTTGTAGGAAAATTTCTGCTAATATGACGCTACAGCTCTTACTACATAATAATAATTACATTTACTTCAAATTTTGAAAAAGAAACTGAAGTTTCTTGCTATTAACGGCAAATCAGACGACAAAAAATATATTATCAAATTATTAAGACTTACAATTTTATATGATAGTCTATGTTGTTCTTTTGTTTTGTTTTAGAGCGACATTCAAAATGACGTTTTACGTTTTGTCCACTTACCAATTCTGAATAATACAATTTGTCAAAAATTATTTCAAGGAAGTCTTACTGACAAAACTGTATGTGCGGGAGATCCCGATGGTATGAAACGTATCTGTCAGGTAAAGCTTCAATTTTTTCTAATATCTGTGCTAATATCAAAACCAGGAATATCTAAACCTTCTAACTCGTAAAGTACTAATACTTTCCTCTTATAACATATAGCAAGATTCAGGAGGACCGCTAGTTTGCGACTATCAGTTAGCTGGAATTGTTTCCTGGGCCTATAATTGTTCGATAACTGGATCGCCGACCATCTATACAAGTGTGGCGAATTATCGTGAATGGATCGAAGAACAAGTTAGAAAATCCTCAGCTTCACGTATAATTGTTAATTTATACATTCTTAGTTTTATATTGATTAGGTCTTTCACTCTTTAGTTTTTAGCTTATTTCTAGTTGTTTATAGCAAATCAAGTAATGTAATTAAATTATTTTTTACAAAAAAAAACGTTTGTGTGTACTAATCATGAATACCTACTTTATTATTATCTTTAAATAAAAACAACGGTTACAATAAGCGATCAATCACAACGTCACCATAGGGGATGCGCGTATATTTTATTACTCATTAGTTATGTAAAGAGCTTTCATTTAATACCGAATCCACGTGACCTCTTTTAGATATGCAACCCATTTAACAGTGCGGTAATACATACTTTTAAAAATAAAAATCCTCCAGAACTTTTTACTTACATTGTATTTGTATATTGACTAGTGCTGCAGATATCCGACAAAATTAAGATCCGGATATCCGGATCCAAAACTATCCGGATATCCGAATCCTTGGATCCGGATTCGCTATCCAAAACCTCAGATCCGCATTCACTATCCGAAACCTCGGATCCGGATCCGCTATCAGAAACTTCGGATCCGGATCCGCTATCAGAAACCTCGGATCCGGATCCGCTATCCGAAACCTGGATTGAGCAGAAAGGTCCCCACTGCAAACTTTTTTTTGTTTAGAATTAACCGATTTGTGCTTCATAATTGTTACTTCATATTTCTTATTTATTTAGTAAAAAAACCTTATATTTGTGTTTCTCTTCAAACCAAATACATACCTTTTGTTCCCGATTTTTCATTTTATTTATTTATTTAACATACCAATAAAGTAGTTATTTTCTGCTTAAAATGTTGTACATAGCAATATCTATTAACTACTTATAATATTAATTAATAATATTGATTTGTTTTATTATTTTACAAATCTTAATATCCAGATAGTTTTTCCACTTGTTAGGTCAATGATAACACTTGCAATTCTAACAAAAGTCAAATTTATTCCAAAACCTTTACAAAATGTATAATCTGGTTTTCGTAACAACTTCTTCAGTGGAATAAAATTGACATTTATTTAGTGTCAAATTAAAACTATCTGGATATTAAGATAAGTTAAAAGGTCATAAAAATACATATATTAATTATTTTACAAAGCAAAATGTTGGAAAAAAAGATTTTTTCTTTACTATTTCTTTAATGTTAGCGAGAACTCGCGAACAAAATAATCTTATTGATACAAATCTCATAAAGAATGCAAATTTGATGATTTTCCATAGCAGATTCGGATGTGAGGTTTCGGATAGCAAATCTGGATCCGAGGTTTCGGATAGGGAATCCGGATACTGGATCCAGATAGCACTCAGATCCGGATATCCGGATAGTAAATTAGGATAGCAGCTCTAATATTGACAATTAAAATTTTACAAGTTAGATTTAAATTGTAAATAATCACAACTAAAAATAAGTAACAGAAAAATAATTATAATAAATGTTGAAAGTGGCTTCAGTTGTTATCTAATCAAACATTTACTCTGGGTTTTAAATTTTCAAGGTTAGGTCGGTTAGATTGCTTAGGGATATTTCTTGTTTTACCAACATATTATTTACGTCATCTTACGTCAGAGATTACGTGGGTTTCGATTCTAAATGATAGCTCTTTAGATAGCATTATAATAATAAACGAATATTTCAAAAATTACTTTTACAAAAAATATATATTTTAAGAAATATCAATAATCAATTTTCAATTTGAATATACGGCCACAATGCACTAATGCACTGGTATATAGCGCTCGGTGACCTTTGCATGAACTAAATTCTAAGAACGTCACCTGATTAAGGATGGATTGCATATCTATTTTGTTTGATATCCGGTTGGAGACAATCTTCGGAATGTATTGTCGCCGTTGCGGGACCTACGGGCACCGTACTTGGTATTCTGCTTTTGCCGCGTTTGCATTGCCGTCGCAAAATCCGAATACGTATTCTCCAAAAGTAAACATCCTACACATGTAACAATGACACAACACGTTTGAATACGTCAACTAATTTGAATATACAAATGTCATTTCGGAAAACGTCAATAGTTTTTAATTTCAAACAAGCAAACCTTTTGTACCACATTGTCATATGTACTTGCGTTCTACTTTAGAAAAATGCCGTTGAAGATCTGTTAAAAAATGAAAAATATTGATCTAATCGATTAGCTACGATCGATATTCACAATTAGACTTAAAATTTCACCATAGGTAATGTTTCAAGTTTAATTATACATTTTGAGGTTTGATGACCCCGTTTGGCTATAGGAAGGACCGTACATCTTTTTGAAATAAGGTTTTGGACTCCGAATTGAACATGGAATCGCTCTACCTGACGTTTATCCGCATTTTTGTGAACACCGTGTATAAAAAATCGATAACCATAAGATATTTTTTTCAGACTAATTCACAGATTACCTACTTATACTTAAAACATAAAAAAAGGCAAGAAACAACAGCACACAAAAATAATAGACGAAGCTTAGTTAGAAAAAACTGAATTATACATAACGTATGCGGTTGGTGTAAGTTTAGTTGCATATAAATGATATGACATAGTTGCATATAGATTGGAACATTCGTCGCGATAAATGTATTACCTAGAATAGAATATTGCAAAAGATTCTTGACAAATTAACACATTTTTAGAAAACAACAAAGCGTAATAATTCGACTCACTATACAAAATGCGTTAAAATTTTAATATCATCACAGATAACAAAAAAAGCTGTTTTCTTCAATTTTATAATAATTTCATTTCTTGATAACAAAAACAAAATCTACACAAATTGAAAAAGAAATAAAGTTTGCGAAGAAACATAAATTATTCTGTTGAACTATCACTATTAAAACTTTCATCGTCTAATCTAAAGTCCTCATCATCATCATCCAGATCTAGGTCATCCAAATCCTGGAATAATGTTTCATCCACTTTGACCACATCTCCTGTAAAACCAATTATAAAATTATCAAAACAAAAGTAAAATCAGAAAATTAAACCATACCTTCATCTAAGAATTTAAGGTCAGATTCATTCATAGTCTTATCCTGCATGAATAGCTCCTTTCCAGTTAACTTTTTCCCTTCCTTCTCAAGAGCTTCCCTCTTTTTAGCAATACCTGTGCTTTCTTCAAATTCTCGTTTCCAATTAAGGAAACTTTCTACTGTAACCCGAGTGCCTTCAAAGCGTTTCTAAAGGAATGCAAAATAAATACATTTCTCGCACATTCATTCTCTATTACCCTTTCAGCTTCTTCCTCTTCTTTTACTCTGCGTGTCTTTTCTTCATCACGTTCCTTTCGTATGTCATCCCATTTCACATTTAACCATTCTTGAGCTGATGATACTAAAGTAAATACCATTACCATTCCTAAATTTTCTTGTATCTAAATAAGCTAATAAATACGTGGAATATTACATATTTTACAAGTAACTCACCTGTTCCTTTAAATACTCTAATAATTTTCGTTCATATTCTTCACTTAAATTTTCTGCTTCTTCTATCTCTATTGATGGAGCTTCATCTGGATATTTTGGAGTATATGTGAACGTTAAATTACAACTTAAACCTGAGTCTGTATCTGGTTCATGTTCCTCTGATTTGATTGGAATTGTAAATTTATGATACGGCTCTGTACTTATGACTAAAATGTCAAAAGTTAAACATATAGGTTAAATCACATGTAAACGTTAACATACTACTAACATCTCCATAATATATCGATTCTAATGCTTCGATTTCGTTATTTTGTTCCTCCTTATAATCCATATTATAAATATATCTTACAGCTAAGTAGTGTTTACCTTTAATAAATGCAAATTACAAAACATTTAAATTTCAAACATACATTCCATTGATAAATGACATTTACTACACAGTGACACCACCTAACATATAGAAAGAATTTAAACAAACAGGTTAGCCAATTGTATATTACAAAATTTCAATGGGTATTGATCTTATGCCATAGAACTAACTCGATTTTCATTTTAATTATATCTACTCTCTTTTGACTCATATTCACTTTCATAACAGTAATTTGTACTCATAAGCGCTAAAAAGATATTTTTCGGCAGTAGTTAATTAATCTAGAATGAGGTTTTTTATCCTTATTACTTTAAAAATATACCAGAGCGGCCTTTATACTCACATGTGTTCTATTTTTATGAAATATTTATTTGTAAATATTCATTAACGTTTCAATGCTTACAAGAAAGGACTAATTGCTAATAACTGCTAATAACTAAAGTGGCGACGTTGTGTGCAGTTTGTCTTGGCGTTACGTTCTGTGATATGCTCTTGCTAACAATGTCCGTTGCAAATTGAAACCAATTTACAACGGACAGTTTAAAAAATATATATCATAGTTAATTCCTATTCTAATAATATCGAAAACGTACTATCGTACGTATCGACGATTAACAAAATATAATTTTCACTTTATCTACGCTACTGCATACACCCGATCGGCCCTTGACTCGCTGATTCGCTAGCGAACTGCACCTTAGCTTTAACGAATAGTTTAGCTAAAGTCCGCTGAACTGGTATTAAAATTATAATATGTATTTCGAACTGTTAGCTGTTTATTTAAATGTTATGATGCGATATAAAATTTGCCAATTTCCAATTTTTGTACAATGAAATTTATCTTTGTAGGTATCTTTTTTTAATATTGTAAAGATGTCATGAGACAATGTTTTATAGGTGAATAAGTTATAACCACCGAGTAACTTATTATCATATAAGAAATCGATCTTCTATACAGAAGGATCCAACCTGTAACTTTACGTTACGAACTAACAGAAATTCACTTTATTACGTTTATATGTCGTAATATTGACCTCAACTAAAACCGGAAACCGTTACCTACTGTCCTAACTACAAACTAATTGCCACTGGTATCATGTGCAGTTCTAACTACAGAGATGAAACCCTCATTTGGTGTAGAAACGTCGAACCACTACAATAAATTAAATAGAGGTTCTACTAACAAGATTCAGGCATCTTAGTCAGTTTCGACGTAGTCTCTCTTCAAGCAATTAGCACCTGTAGGACAACAAGAAGATGTTACAGAACTTGCAAAAGTTTGCCAACTTTCTCAACGTACATCCTGTGGAATGGCACAATTTGTGAACAAAAAATGATGCATCAATGAGATCACCGTCATCACTGGTGATAGCTAACATCTTCATGGAAGCCTTTAAACAAGAAGCTATCAAAGCTAGCGAACCAAAATCAGCATGTTGATGTAGATATGCAGACGACACTTTTATTATATGGTAGCATGGCCGAGAAACATTAGATGGCTTTTTACTACACTGGGACAGGCAACACGAAAACATCAACTTCACCGTTGAGATTGACAACAATGGAACCTTATCTTTTCTGGTCGTATTGGTAAAACGCAGCGACAATAACAAGATAAACGAGCACCGTGTTTCGTAAGAAAATGCATACGGATCGATACCCACAGGCAACTTCTCATCAACATCCGCAACATAAACGATCGCTCATAAACACGTTCCTAAACAGATCAGCAACAAGTAACACATGTCATCTGAGATGCAGCACGTACACCGCACACAACCAAAGAATGGCCATAAAACCAAAGACATAGTCCGAAGACGGAAAGAAAATTTGAATGAGAATGTAGATCAACAAAAACCAAAAACATACGCGTTTATCCTGCGAGAAGAAAAATGTTACCGTACGGTTCAATACTGTCAAGAAGTTAAGAAAATTACTTCCCGAACAAAGATTAGCTGCCTAAACTGCACACCAAAGACATGTATGAACTTAAATGTACTTTTGGGGAAAGTTATACTGTTGGACAAACAGAAAGGAGCATTCTGTGCATTCATTCTTATGCAACTAAATCTTCCTACCCAATGTTACACAAATACACTATATCTACACTAAAAATTCTGCAGTAACCGAGCTCCTTCTTCAAAAGGCATATTACCACATTAATTACGATAACATTAATGTCCTGACCACAACTACGCAGTACTATCAGAGATTAATCCACGAATTGAAGGAAATTATGAAAAATCCCAGTACTTTTAACCGAGAAGATTAGTAAAAACTAAATAGCACATAGAGAATAAGTCTACGAAATCGTTATTGTAACCAGAATACCAAAAGAGATACAGCTTAGTCAACCGTAGCGGTTACAAATCAGTGAAGCGAAGAACAAATACATATAATAAATATATAACTAGAAGCAAAATACAACAGCAGTACTCAGAAACCTTCTGAAGAAATTGACAGCATGTTAAGCGAAACGTCAAATGAAAACTTTTCTATCGTTAACTTTTATACCCACCTCAAACAAGGTTACTACTTTCTGATAACACGTTCAATTGCTGCAAAAAGGCACCTTTGAAGCACACGGAATCAAACCATTCTTCACAAGACCTGTTTCAACGGATTTCTAGAATTTGTACTTGTATCCGTGAATATCAATAATCTCCTTTGTAGACAATATACACCTATGGAAAAATATATGAAGCACCCTATACATTCGTCAAGATTCTAAATGTTGTACAGGGAAAGTAAAAGCGAACGAGTAGCTACATATATATAACTTTATTAACAATTTTAAAGATATTCTTTAATATTGTATGGCACCTCATCGTGCTTTGGTTAACTGCACGAACTCTTTTGAGTGCACTATTCATAAGTCTCTTACACAAGCTGATGAAGATCTTCCACCATTCTTCAAAAATTGTCCCCTTTAGTTCTCTTTTTGTGTTATTGTAACATTTGTAAATAGATACTTTCTGCTTTAGTATTGCCCACAAATTTTCTATCGGGGATAAGTCTGGAGACTAAGAAGGCTATGGAAGCAGAGGAACATCATTACTTGTGTGTACATTTTATGATAGGTTTTGTTTAGAAATAAGTTCCTCTACACATTCTGTAAATTAAAGAATTATATTTCAGAGTTTTATGGAATTTATTGCAGCATTTTAAAGATATTTGATTTTAATTTAATAGGTGCTCCATACATTTTTCCATAGCTGTATATGTATAAGCAAAATTTCACTATTCATCGTAGAAGGAACATTAAACTGATGGTATTTGCTGATAGCTATTAAAGATGAATTAGTGTTTGCAACAATTTATTGAGGACGAGTAAAGAAACTGTTAAGTGTATTAGTTGACAATTTCGTTTGGTTGAGACGAAGGGTGATTGAAAACATCTTTTTTATGCCATTTGCACAAATTCAAAACCCAATCTTTTTCCTTCCTCGAAGGTATTTACTCGCTTTCGTATTCCTTCATTTATCAATATACATTTTCATTGACAGTATAAGATCCAATAAATCAAAAGTAAGTCATTACAAAAAGGTGGTGATTCTTCTTTTGTTAAGAATAGAGATTATATATTATCATATCAGCATATTTATTAGATAACCGACGGTGATGATGATTTATGATTTAATATTTAAAATTAGAACATCGTAAGATAATTAATGCAATGACAAGATATTAAACTTGGTCTTACAATAATGAACTTTTGAGGAGGCATGGCTCTGTTATCTTACTTCTTTCGCTAAGAACCTTAACATTAATTACTTATTAACCTTTTCCTACACTCCTGTATGTATGACCTTTCATACAAACATATGATTAGCGAACACAGACCGCCCTAAGTAATAAAAAAAATATTAAAGGAAAATCGTGGTTGTAACAGTATTTGAGTGTGGTATTAACGTGACTTGCTGGCAAGAAACAATTAGAAATGAAATTCTATCTTTACTTTGCATATTCAAGAATCTACTTTAAAAGATGTATGTAGGTCTTTCAAATGTTGTTGTGACTTTGAGCTTTGAATTATTGCAACTCAACAAATCTTCAACAATTCTTGCTTTATGTAATTAGTGATTACTGTTGTGTATTTACACTACGGACACGTGGGTTAAACAACTGGACACTTTTGTCACTATATACTTTATTTAAATATTAACTTTACACAAATACATACATGTATCAACCTCACAACTAGCCAGACACTTATTCGCCATTACAGTGTTCTAACTTACCCACTTACATACATAGCTAACATATATAACATTTCCTCCCCCCTTACAACTGAAAATGTGATTTACAATTTTACAAATTTAACCTTTCAGGTGGTTTATGAATTCTGCTGGATCTCCTTAGTGAAGATATAGTTGGGGTGGGAACTGGGGATAAGGACACTGGATTTTGAACTTTGGTTTCTCCCTGGCTGTTCTCACGCTCTTTAGTTTCATCTCTTACATTACGTTCTATTTCCATTTCTTTCCTTTGGTGTGCATAGTTTTCCAATCCTGAACCAACTTCTGTTTTATCTTGAAAGATTATTCTGTTATCATTTTCTCTTAATGCGTATGGAAATTTCTCATGGACTTCGTCTTTTGTAGGTTCCTCTAATAACGATTCCTTTATGTTTGATGCATGAACGAATTTAATTTTGTTTTCCGACCAAACTAAATATGTTACGTTACTAACTAGCTTTACTACTTTCCCAGGTTTCCACTGCGTTTCTTGCGCACTGTAGATAAGTACGTTCTGTCCTTCTGAGAATACTATCAGCTTTCTATTTTTGGGATTTGCAATCTCGTCTAGATCCTTCTTCTTTTTCTGATTATGACCTGGTTTTAATAAAAATAACTTAGTTCTTGGTAGTTGACGAAACATCATTTCTGCGGGTGATTTCTGTGTAACCGCTGATGGAGTGTTCCTGTAAGCGAACAAAAAATTTTGAATGTTATGTTCTAGCGTCAATTTATTGCGCTTGGTATCTAGTAGTAACTTTTTTAGAGATGATTTTACGGTCTGCACTGCGCGTTCTGCACTACCATTCGACGGTGGATGATATGGTGGAGAGTTTACCTGTTGTATTCCATTAGACATGCAAAACCTTCGAAATTCCTTACTGTTGAATGGTGGTCCATTATCACTAACAATAATTTCCGGTAATCCAAAACAGGAAAATGTTTGTCTCAGTTTGGCTATAGTGTGCTGAGCATCGGTACTATTGTTCATAATGAAAACCTCAATCCACTTGGTGGTTGTATCGAAAAGTATTAATAAATTAGCATTGTTAATTTTACAAAAATCGATATGTATTCGCTTCCAGTTTTTGTTAGACGTCGTCCATGGAGTTAAACGAGCTTCTGGTTTCGGTGATATTATCTGGCAATATTCACACAATTTTACAGTTCTTTCAATATCGTTATCGATGTTTGGCCACCAAACATAACTTCGAGCCAATAACTTCATTCTCACCATACCGGGATGTTGATCGTGTAATATAGTTAGTACTTCTGGTCTATTACTATCTGGAATTACTATTCTTCGTCCCCATAACAAAACATTCTCTTCAACACTTAATTCGTTTCTTCTCCTGAAGAATGGTGTGAGTTGCTCATCGGTACATCTACTCGGCCATCCTATTCTAGTAAGTTCTATCACCTTTTGCAACAGTTTATCCTTCCTTGTATCTGCAGCGATATTATCTGCATTAAGTGGCAATGTCTCATCATGAGTACATGCAATTATTTCGTCTTCTGTTTCTTCTTCCAAGGGTAACCTCGATAATCCATCTGCATTTGCAATTTCTTTCCCTTTCCGGTACTTGATCTCGTAATCGTATGCAGAAAGAATTATTGCATATCTTTGCAGTCTAGCATGGGCTAGCGTCGGAATACCTGTTTTCTTCCCAAATATTGCTCGTAACGGTTCGTGATCTGTTTGCAATGTAAACTTTTTTCCATAAAGAAATTTGTGAAATTTCTTAACTGCAAAAATTAGAGCTAACGCTTCCTTGTGCACTTGTGCATAATTCTGTTCCCTTTTATTCAAGGTACAAGATGCAAAATACACTGCCTTCTCTTCTTTATTATCTATTTGACTCAATACCGCGCCTATTCCGTAATTTGATGAATCAGCTGTTACAATTATAGGCTTAGATGGGTCATATATTGCTAACGCTTTGCTACTTAAGAGCAACGTTTTGCTATGTTGAAATGCTTTTTCTCTTTCCTTAGTCCACATAAATTTAACATTTTTGTTTAATAACTCGTACAGTGGATGCACTTCAGATGACAACATAGGTATATATCTGGAATAATAATTCAGTAGACCCAAATACGCTCTTAATTCTGTGACATTTGTGGGACTAGGAGCTTTCCAAATGGCTTCTACTTTCTTTTCCTGAGGTTTTATACCTTCACCACTAATCGTGTGACCCAAAAAATCAACTTGTTGTTTAAAGAAAATCGATTTTTCGACATTAATTCTAATACGGTATTTATTCAGTCTTTGCAAAACATTCGCTACATTGGCTTTACATTCTTCAATATTTTTGCCTGAGATGATTACATCATCTATATAAACAGAAACATTTTTTAAACCTCTTAGCGCTTGTTCCATAGTTAATTGAAACAACGCAGGAGCGCTAGAGACACCAAACGGTAATCTTGTAAATTTGTATAACCCAACATGGGTGTTGATTGTAAGTAATTCTTGTGAAGCTTGGTCTACTCGCAATTGTAAGTATGCATTACTTAAATCAAGAACAGTAAATATTTTAGCACCTACTAGTGACTGAAAAATATCATGTATATCCGGCAATGGATAATAATCAGTTCGTAAAATTGGGTTTAACGTCTTTTTAAAATCAACACAAATTCTTATCTTACCATCTTTCTTCGGTACGACTACAATTGGACTTGCGATTTCCGCTTGAGTTGTTGAAACGATTATTCCTCTTGATTCTAGTTCCTTTAATTCTTGGCTTACTTTTTCGCGTAGTGCGTATGGCAATGAATATGGTTTGTGAAAAACAAATCTGGCATCATCCTTGACTATTAGCTTAGCTGTGAATCCATCTATTGCTTGACTCAAGTCTTGTGAAAATGCAAACGGATACTGCTTTTCCATTTCTTGTACGACGTCTTGGATGCAACAACCATCTGATTTGGATACGGATTCGGGATAGGGATACAGACCGGATCTCCACTGAGGTTGTATATGATCTAACCATGACCTACCTAATAATGGCAAAAATGGGTTGTTACATTTAAGTACAATTAATGGTAATTTAAACATGTCATTATTAGCACATACTGTTACATATACCTCACCCACAAGTTCAATGTTGCCAGCTATTGTTCGTAACCTCTTGCTGCACTCATTCATCTTCAGCTTGTTTCCAAAATATCGGATGAAATCATCTTCTGAGATCAAAGTCACCTTCGCACCTGTATCAACTTCCATCATAATTTCTTTGCCTTCTACTTGCACTAGTCTTGTAACTGGATCCCCTTTAACTACGTTAATGGATTCTTCTGTGCATTGTTCAGTTTCAAATATTCCATTCAGGTAAAGATCTTCGGACTCGTTTTCGCTTTCTTCGGTTTTATCGACAAAATTCACGGACGATTTACAAACTTTCGAAATATGACCTTTCTTTTTGCAGGAAAAACATTCCCAATTCCTTGCTGGACACGTTTTTACATCGTGTGTTCTTCCACAACGATAACAAGGTTTTATATTTACTCCATTGGAATTTCCTTTATTTTTATCATTACTAAATTGATTTCTTTTTGTATACTTTAATTTCTGTTTTGCCTGAATTGCATTGACATTTGATTGCAGTTCTTGACTTTCAGCTTGCACTATTTCTTGAGCAAGAGCTATTTCACACGCTTTTTGAAAACTTAATTCTTTCTCTCCTAGCAGTCTGTCTTGTATTTTCTTATTTGATAGCCCACAGACAAATTTGTCTCGCAATGCTCTATCGAGAAACGTATCAAATTCGCAAATATCTGCTTGGTTTTTTAATTTTCCAATATATTCAGATATACTCATTTCACCTTGTGTTATTTTATAAAACTTGTACGTTTCGACAATAACCGATCTCTTCGGAGCTAACCTCGACAATAATATTTTCTTTAATTCGACATACGTTTTGGACGCCACTGATTCGGGTTTGACACATGTTTTTAATAACCTGTACGCTTCGCCGCCAATAAGTGTTATAAATAAATCTACTTTTTCTGCTAACTCGACTTGATTGCATTTGAATAAGTGATCCATTCGTTCTAAGTAACATTCTATATCTGTTTTTGATAAATCGATGTGCTCGATCGATCCAATCAACGCCATTTTACAGAAAGAATTACCAGTATTACTCATAACCAAACATAAACACTAATCGGTGTAATTAACTAACTGACCTGCCGACCTCGTCGCCAATTATGTTGTGTATTTACACTACGGACACGTGGGTTAAACAACTGGACACTTTTGTCACTATATACTTTATTTAAATATTAACTTTACACAAATACATACATGTATCAACCTCACAACTAGCCAGACACTTATTCGCCATTACAGTGTTCTAACTTACCCACTTACATACATAGCTAACATATATAACAATTACAAAATTAAAAAAAATATATCTATCACATTTTTATGAATATGTTAATAATGTTTTATGATAATTTAATATTTGCTATCAGCTTAATTGAGTACTGTCCAAATTATATTACTCGACCACCAATCTATCGAAATGTAGAAAATATAAGAAAAAGAAAGAGAGAAAGAGTTCCATGTAATTCCTTGAACCTGAAAATAGAATATCTTAACATTTTCAACACATCATAAAAGAATGGCTGCTCGTCTCTCAGATGTAGACTTTCGTTATTTTCATTTTGCCTGCCGGTTTGAACAGTGCATCCAACTAAAACTTCGTCTTTTATGCTATGCGGTATGCGAAACTCTCATTTGCCTTCGAAGCCTTCAGACACAGAAACCTACGTCATGATTGCGACTTCCTATAGCTGGATTTAAATTGCGATTTCTATGTGGAAATTTTAAGGCGTATCTATCATTTCTTGGTGTTGATGGTGCTGGTTAACCTCGCTCTTGTCGTTGCAATAGCTTCTGTAGCGAC
>SMLS01074357.1:0-17352 GCA_004785975.1 Popillia japonica
TGCTGCTAGTGTTTGTAATGCCAATTACATTGTTGTACGATGAAAATTCTCGAAGATTGGGCGGATCAGAATTAACCCTTTCATCGATTCACCACGAATTTTCACATCAATGATTCTCTTAGGCATAATGAAAAAGCTATCACAATGGTTTTGTCACAGCAGCGCGGTAGTGTTACTCTCGGCATAGCTTTTATTCAATCATTCGACTCGCCGTTTTTTCAAAATTTATGTGGCGTTATTCTCCATACGCGCTTTCTGTGAATAACGTAATGTTTAAGTGCAGTCTAGCGTAGCCTATTCTCTTCCGGAATTCAACGTAAATAAAACAATTAAGTGGGCATGTGTCGTGTCATTTTAATTTAAGCATGACGATTAATTGAACATAAATTAGTATATAAATCGTTTAGAACTCAGATAAATATGAATGTATGTAGAGTATGCATATACACACATATATGTACATACATGAATTGAAATTAGTAGTAATAGTAAACATGCGCAAATAATTATATAATTTCTGCAAAATGACTTGAATATGGCACAATGTACTTTGCTTTGTTATTTTGTAACTATTTATTCCTGATTCTCTATTTTGGTTACTTCAAGAAATTAGTGTATTTCCGATCTAGGTTCGCCCAAGTAGTCATTGCTTTTTGAGTTCATACTAAGTGTGTAGAAATAATTCTGATTATGTGGTGTTTGAGTTTTGCACCCAAAATAATCAAGAGCCAACAGCGCTAACTTATAGCGGTGAGTGTACATTTATAAAGTAATGAGATAAAAATAACTGAAAATGTGTATTTTATATTTGTAACTTCTACCTGAAATAATCTGTAGACTAACTAATTGGAGGATAGCAACAATAAAATAGAAACAAGTTTTGTCTTCAGAAACAATATTAAGTAGGTACACTCGGATTTCTTACAACTTCTATATCAACATTTTGCCAAGCTTGCTAAATATGTTCCTATCGTGCGTCTCTGTTTGCAACAGATTTGACATAGCAGTTGGACGTAGTTTGCTTAAATATGACATAGTTTCACAGCTGACGTATTTCGAAGCACAGTTTCTTTTATAAGTGGAAGTACACTTGTAACTGACATTAGGAATTTTGAATATATGTATTTTTATGACCTTTTTTAACTTATCTTATTATCCAGATAGTTTTTCCACTTTTTAGGTCAATGATAACACTGCAATTCGAACAAAGATCAAACTTATTCCAAAATCTATCTAACAATATATATAATCTGGTTTTCGTAACAACTTCGTCAGTGGAATAAAATTGACATTTATTTCGTGTCAAATTATAAATTAATAACTAGCCATGCCTATCAACAAAATTATCTACATTCGAAGAAATTGATATATAGGATTATGTTTACAATATAGTGGACAATTTAAGATATTTTGAATGTAAATTTATAATCATAACACTAATGCTCCTTATATCAATGTATTTTTTTTGTAAAGCTCTAACAATTCTGTTCAAGGACTAGGAAAACACATGGCAAAAAAACCTAGTCAAGAGCTTAATTTTATAAAATTCAGGAGTTATTAGATGATTAAATTATTATAAATAATACTTAAATTTCTGTTCTAAAATTTATTTTAGTTATTTTCTTTTTTAATGTATATCATTTGATATATTAATCTTTTTTATAACTATTTTCTTTTTTTAAAATCCTAACATTTTCAAAATCAAAGTTATGTCGTAATTCTTTAGAATGCTTAGACAGAGCAGTTTCCGCGGTTATGTTATGCGTTACAGTGTATTGATGATTACCTATACAGTCATTTTTTTAGATACTGTCGAGTTTGCCCTACATAACATTACGACATACGACATTACTTTGATTATCTTTTTTAATCTTAGTTTTTAAATTCGTAATTTATATATGTACTTTACTTTTTTATACTTTTCAGGCTTTAACTGCCACAGAAATCGGCGTTTCTAGATATTTTTGGACAGTCTGATCCTCTTGCCTGGTCAACAATAAGAGATTTGTATCATTTTTTTGATTTTCTAAATACACTTGTGCCTTATGAATGAAACTCTTGCTACACGTAGTAATGCCTACCTTTCGTCTATCTTTAAACTAGTCATCATCTACGAGAGTTAATCTAAGAGTTAATATGTAGTCCTTTTGAGGTATGTAACTCGTTGGTGTTTTGACTTGATAGCAGTTCTCTCGTGCATTTATTTCTACTCCACTATTGTGTATGGTACAGATTTAAACAGCAGTAATCCGAGCGAACATGGCGAACTTTGAAAATTATGCAGTAAAAAAAATTCTGGAGCATTTCAAAAGTTTCATGAAGAATATTAATTAGATTGATTAGCCCTTATCAATTTTAAAATGATGAATGGTGTTCCAAATATCATAGTGTGATATGTACATATATTACGGCGTTTTTGCGGTAGTTTTGTTAAAGCTCTGATGGATTGTATGGTGCCTATATTTCAGAATTGATAAACCGATTATAATAGGAAGAAATATTTTTCAATACAGACAAGATATGGGAGCGATATGGATGGGTGTTGCTTTAATTCTGATTAAAAGTATTTTAGTTTACTAGTTCCTTAAAATAGAAATATATTTACATTGTGGGTGATTTCAGCTGCAGGATCTAGCTGCGATCTTACGTAGAAAGACGACTAGTGATGCGTATAGAACAATAAAATAACGGTAAATTAATGCTGGATGCTATGCAAGATTCTATTGAAGTACAAGAGAAAATCTAATAGGACATTCCAGACTAAACAAACAAAATGTTACTAATTTGCTGTAAAGCCAGTCAATTAAAGGATGAAGTTTGGTACCTAATAAAAAGTTCTACTATTTCTAGTAGTCTATGTATAAAATATGTAAATATTCTTGATTTGTCTGCGAATGCTGTAGACATGACATTAAATTTACAACATCGTTATTGCGGCGTTACGTGTTGAAAAGGAATCCTCCCCTGTCCAACAATTTGTTTGCGTAATAATGTAGCGGTTTGGCGGCTATATTAAGGAAATGAGTACAATAAGGCTTTTGGAAATCGAACTACATAATAGCTGTAACCCCATTTTAAGTGTATCTCTTCTCTAATGATAGCAACCATCCATTTACCACTAATCCCTTAATACGGTATGTTCCCGGTCGACTTGCCTTATGGGTGCTTTTATGGCCGGATCATCAACACTCATGCGATACTTTTAATCCGCTGACAGCTGTCTCATGCACACGAATTGACAATAACTGTTCGCATCACCTGGGTGAACCACTGTTCGTAATCAGCTTTACTGTATTATACGAGCTTTCAATCGTGAGGTCTAAAATCGTCTATGCATAATAAATAAAACAATTTTGGTCTGAAGTTTTACTTTACCACCAGGTACTAAATAAAAAACTTTATTCATTATTTGTTACTGGTACGTTAACAAAATATTAGCATTAGGAATCAACAAAACTGGAAAACTGGTGTTAAAGATTACAACAGAAAAAAGAAACTAATAATATTCATATGTATTTGAAAATTGTTTGAACATATTAGAATACGGCTTAAGGCAAGTTTTATCGAAAACTCTTGCAACACAATTCTTGAGACTTGATTGCCGCATTCTTGATACAATTCTGTTGAACTTGGCTCTGTCTGGTAAAGTAGAAAGAGATACCTTGTCATTAGTGCATCTTAATTAACACCACAAAGCCTCGCATATTTTTGTTGAATCTGAGCTGTCCAGATCTTAAATAATAATAGTAATACATATTTCCATGTTAAGGGGACCAATTTTATGGACGATAACTTTTCTTTGTATCATTTCTTTTTATCATCGCTTGATCAGGTGAGTTTCTTCCGTCTGGTGACATATACGTAACAAACCTTGACAAAAGTATGACTATATTTTACAACATTATAAATGGCGCTTCTGCTCAATTTGTACTGCAAGAATAATGAACTGCTTCAAAATTCACTACAGAATCTAACGATCTGGTGGAAGAGCACAGAGGGTATGCTGAACGGGCAAAACATTCTCTTGATTGTTAGCTTTTACCCACTCGCTGTAAGCGGCCTTCGTTGTGCGGAGTTGAGGAGACGCTATATTGGAAGCCATACTGTAGGAGTGGATTTCAACGTGTCAGTTATGACTCTCATTGCTTTGCTGAGTCTATAGGTACTCCGAAAAAACGAAATTTTGTATTAAAATGGTTATGGGTTAATGCAGTGTTATGTACCCCATTGTATAAAAATCACATTCTTTGACGTACGTTCAGACGTACAAATTCCAAATATAGTAAACTGTTCTTAAGAAAATCCAAATAAACTTGACTATTTAGTCGTCCATTAAAGAAATGTGGTCCAATAACGTAATTTCTAATTCTGCTAGTTTATGCTATGTTTTATGTGATATATGGATTGCCGGTAGAATAATAATGAAAATTATGTTTAAATAAAATCATTTGTTTCTTATGAATTATTGCCACATATACCAGTATTTTTATACGAAATTACAAAAAAAAGTATACGT
The DNA here is from genome assembly GCA_004785975.1 of Popillia japonica. Classification (NCBI taxonomy): domain Eukaryota; kingdom Metazoa; phylum Arthropoda; class Insecta; order Coleoptera; family Scarabaeidae; genus Popillia; species Popillia japonica. The sequence continues at coordinate 4,517 of SMLS01074357.1, forward strand.
AAACGCTATAATTGGTCAAGAATAGGTAATAATTATAGAACTGGATCTAGAGTATCTTTCATAATCCATTCTCTTTATTCTCTTTTCTTCTCCTGCAATCTATCCTCGCAGTAATAATGCTTGATGCATTATAACCCGTCACATTTATTCCGTACGATACACATATTTTATCATATTTATATAAAGAAATAGTTCCAGTTAAAATGTAAAGATTATGAACAAAAGACTCATATTTAATGGACACAATTTGAAACGGTAAAAGTGGAACAATATCTAGTAAAAATTTCAAATCTTATGGGAGAAGTAGATAGTTTTAAAATATAATTTACATTTTACAATTTTATATCATATCGCTCGCCTTTTCATCTTTTACCAATAGTGAATAAATATTTAGTAGTCTCAAAGTAGTTTCAAGAGTCGTTCACGTTCTGCAGTACATAAAGAAAAAATAGGTGCGTACTTTTATACCTGACTGTGTTAAAACCACAAGGCGTCTCTACTAATTTATTTACAGACAACAAGCGCCATTTTTCTACGGCCAACAAAAGGTACCGAAAATCATCAGGAAATGAGGTACCTTCGATATCGACCACTTAACGTTTCAAACGTCGTCACGGATTATATAAGAAGAAAGACAAGTGATAAGGCAAATTATCCAGGCTTCACGTCGATACACCTTCACCAGGTTATCGTATAATTAGGGTAGTGTAATATTACCCGGAGTTCTTTTATAATACGACTGGTAATTGACATACGTAATATACAAAAAAGAGAAGGAACGACATTTGTGTCTGAAGATAGCTTCCTACTACATACATATGTGCCCAGTATTTATTCTATATAATTGTTTCTATTTAGATACATACATATTTGGTAGGAGTTATGTAAGATATATTTATGCGCGCTCCTCTTGGCATATTCCATTCGTATTATAATCACGTATTTTAGACCGCATTTTAGACTTATGTATCTACCATATGGGCAAAAAATTTGAGATAAGGAATGGCCATGATTGAAGTTTTGTTTGACTGAAATTAAATGTCACCTTTGCTTTAAACCTTTACTCAAAATGGCATTTTCACAGGTACATACATCAGCGATTCATGTAAATCTTGAAAATCGGAAATGGAGGTACGGTGCTGTAGCTTGCCTGGTAGAATTTCGACAACAGTTTTCTAATTTTGTGTTCTTAGAAGCTGATTTTTTCAATGTGGTCCGGAATTGCGGGCGATTGTTCAGTGAAAGATGAAGTGTAATACATAAGAGCGGTAGTGGTAGATCAATCGATATTAACAGTTGAAAATATTCGAAAAATTATTAACGCAACACCAACAACATATCTGCGATGAGTCATACAGCAAATTCCCGTATCATACGGTAGGTATATGCAGAGAAATATTAAGAAGGAACATTGTCTTACTGAACTTATTGAACAACAATGACCTCTTGGATTTGACCATTTTTACAGATGAGGCATGATTTTATTTGTCAGAGTATATCATTTCACAAACTATAAGAATGTGGAGTACTGGAGTCTGCGTTGCATCCCCAGAAAGTTGAGGTGTGGATTGGTGTTTTTCGCATACGATTGATACCCATAATCGTTGAAGGAACCATCAATGCCCAAAAGTATTGAGACAACATCTTAGAACCCTTCATAAATCAGCTTCACGAAGACAAGCTGCAACAGGTGTGTTTCCTTCATCGATTAGGAAATCTTTTACTTAAAATTTGGATAATATTTCTCGAGTAATTAGGCGGCGCGCCGGCCAATTGGTACCAGATTTTGTCTTAATTTTGATCATTTATTACTGGAATAATACATTCCCAAGCAGCATCAAAGTATCGGTAACCGAGATCGGAACTTCAGACAAGTCGTTGTTACGTTAATATGAGTTTTATTATCGCCTTGATAATGACAGCATTGCTGTCGAAACGCGTTGGCATTTATCCAAGTGTTTGGTGTCCTGTGGGTGATTGTGATCTAGAGTTCTACTTCGGCACCAAGAGATCCAGTGAATATTTGTACGTTAATATCACTAAAAAAAACGACTTTCTAGTTTTTCCTACTTTTATTTAAACTTTTTTGGTAATTATGTAGTTATTATTACTACAATTTGGAACTTAATAGTTTCAGTACTTATATGTAACTTTTGAAGTTTCTGGAAGGGGACCGTTACTATATAAAATAACTTTAAGGTGGCAGAAACTTTAAAGTGATATTCGATATCCCCTGTAACGTTGTTTTGTTACTAATATTTCACTTCAAAGTTTTTATTACTTTATGGTAGCGTTGAAAGGAAATACGACGTCGCTTCTACTTTTTAAATTCCTTCAAAGTTATGGGACTGTGTAGTAATATTTAAGGTGAAATCAATTATCTCGCTACTCACGAAAACTAGTTCACAGTAATTTTTACTTCCCACTCCGCCTTAAAATTACCACAAAGTTCCAATTACTTCAAAAAAACACTTTAAAGTAGCCGTCACTTTATAGGGATAAAATTATATACCAGGTACCAGTTGTTGGACATTCCATTTAGTTCATTATCGAGTACCTTGATCCTTGATACATGTTGATATCTGTATGTGTTGTAAGAAGTGAAGTTAGTATTTTTAAGATATTTTTGAAATGTAAATTATTACATTATTATGTATTAAAACAAATTTATAATCATAAGAATAATGATCCTTATATCAATGTATTTTTTTGTGAAGCTTCAACAATTCTGTTCAAGGACTAGGGAAAAACATGGCAAAAAACCTAGTCAAGAGTTTAATTTGATAAAATTAATTCATGAATTAGAGTGTTCTAATTGATCTAGAAATGGAAAAAATTGCAGGGAAAATAAGATAAGTACAAAAAGGTCATAAAAATCCATATACTTCCCTCTTATGTGGAACAACAGTAAAATATATGCCACGCTATTCTTGTGTTGTCACAATTTTAAAACTCGACATAGCTTTCCTTTAATGCACAGTTCAAAAATCTCAACACATATGCAGCACGCACAAAGCGATTGCAATTAAAGGTTAAAGTCCCAATTGGAACTTTGTAGTGGCAATGGGAATTTTATCGTGGCTTCTGGAACTTTCAGGTAGTTTTTTAGTTATTGCGACTATATAGTTTCAAATATCTACAACAAATATTCTACTTAATGGTAATAATGACTTTAACGTGATAAAACTGTAGTGGCCGCTACTTGCGATAAAGTAGCAAATCCTTCAAGCACACATTATGTAGTAAATACTACTTTACAGTAATTTCTGTAAAATGCGCCATTTTATTGACAAAATATAGGACGCCATTACATTAGTTTCAATTTCCTTATTGTACAACAATTACAGTATCCTCAAAATATCATAAGAAAAAGATAAATTAAAGCGAAACTGAATTCCTATATAATTAGGAGAAAGGTTAGAAAAACATTTCAACACCTTTCACCAATTTCATGCATTTATTTATTGTGTTCCCGAAAAAAAATAATTGTGAAACATATATTTTGAGATGGCGCGTTTTTTTTTTTGAATCTATCAACATCACATTTGACAGCATTTTTTTAAGCGTTTTGAATTTCTTTGTACTCGAAAGTCGTAAATCAGCAAGTTTTGCGTACCCCTACAAGCGATATATTTCCTTAAACCTACAAATATTATTTCCATTATGGTTGTCGAGGCTGAATAATGACGGGAGATTCTTAAAACCTCTTTTTAAATATGTTAGAGAAAGACAAGGCGAAAACGACAAGCAAAGAAACGAAACCTTATAAAGTAGCGATGACCACGCCGCTACGTCCCCGCCACCTAGTTGGAACGTAAGTGCGACGTAGCGGTATAAGTAGCAGGGTAGTAATTTTTACGTACCTATCACCTTCAAAATGTTCCCCATTTTGGTCGTTGGCACGTAATGGAAACGTGGCAATAACGTTCCCGTTATTAGTAACCACAACTTTACAGTTCCCAACAACAGTCGTTGGGACGTAGCAACGACTAAAAATGCTGCTTGGGTTCCCTAGTCATTGACAATATTTTTCTGCATTTAGGTTAGCATCGACAAAAAAATGGGCCCATAAGTAGGTAAACAACGTCACTTCTACGCCAACCGATTTTTTTGGTTTTTTAATCGCTAATTAGATCACTTTCTGATTAGGCTTTCTAATTGACGGAATTCTGCTAGGAATGTTGATATATTGACCCTGAAATGGTTTCACTCGCATTATTTAGGATAAAATAAATGTTTCTAATTTATAATTTTGTAATAATTGTATGGATGCACTATTTCCAAAAGTTCTCCGTTTATGTACAGGGTGTATTTGAAATAAAAGTAAAAAATATTAAGAATGGTAAAATACAATTATATAGAATATAAATTCAAAAAATTTTTGTTAGGTATTACTACGCGAATGTCAACATTAAAATCTCCCTTATAAATTGTAATATGCGCCACCTATTGAATCGAGAATGTTGACCTCGATCAATCTAACGTAAGAGATCGCTAAAACAACTGCCGATGTTATAAAAACTTCAAGATAACGGTGATGTGTCAGTTTTTTAAATAGCTTTGAATAAAGAGTTCAATAATGCACACATTAAATATCGCTGGTCGCTGCACCTGCCCTCCGCTACATACATATATGTATTCGTTCGAAAAGATTCGACAATGGCACGACAAATATTTTATAAATATCTTTGTCATTTTTTTTCTCGCGTCTGACAAAGAATTTGCGCAAAATATTTTGGATTTAAGTTTAATAAAATTAGTATATGTAATAAAATAATATCTTTCCATTGTTCATAGTCTTTACGTTTATTTGAAATACACCCTCTATATAAGCATATATGCCCTGCGAGTACATTGCCGAAATAAATTTTGTAGGTAGGATTGTAGCTTGAGATAATTTTTCCAAATGTAAGCAATATGCCTGCTAGGGATACAATGTAAATACTGTGACAAATGGTACCATGAGGATTGCACAGCATATGGGAGACTAGGAGAATTTTGTTGTGATCAATGCAGTGACGAAATTGGGTAGAACGTATGCAACATGAAATTTCATGAAAAATAACGATTACATTGTAAATGTCACATATGCGTACTCCAAGAGTACGCATTTGTAACATTATTCATATTTTTTTATTTCAGTTAAAGAAAAATGTATTAACATTTGTTCCGGCCCTTAACTATAAACATACTGTAAACTTTTATAGAAAAAAGTAAGTATAATTAATAACTCATTTAACGTCTACACGAATATTTTTAGATTAATTCCGTACTCTTACCGTCCTACCCCTACTAATGAAACTACGTAAAAATGAAGTAGTAAATGCCACCGTGAGTCCGCTAAAGCTTTTAGGAAACAAATGATTATATTACTACTATACTATTAATAAGAAATTGTTTAGAATTCAATTGAGTCGAACCACTTTAACTAGAAAAAAATAAAAAAATCGCTGGTGGCCATAAGTTTGCGAAATGTTTGCTTAACACGCGATCTTGAAAAGCGTTGGTTACCAATTCTTTGACTGGCCGGAAAATGTGTGTTCACCGTTTCCTCTTACAAATTTTCCTCTTAGAAATTTCCTCTTAGAAATACGGACCAATGATAAAATCAACTGTAAAGTCGCACCAGACAGTGACTATCTTGTCATCAAGACCATCTTGAACGATTTCTTGTGAACTTGTGCCGACCAGACAGTTCAGAGTATTAACTCCACCATTCAGAGTAAAATGTGCCTCATCTGTCCCTAAAATGAGGGATAACCAGTCGGGTTCAATTTCCATCTGGGTCATTACTCGCTAAAGAAAAATTGTATCTAGTAACCGAATCTGTCTCCTTTAAACAGCATTTTTAGTTTATATGGATACATTTTCAGAATGTTGCGTAAAAATTTCCAAATCGTAGTCTACGGCACTTGCTATGGCTTGGATATCTCGCATTTGCACTGCTGATTGCTAGTGGATTATCTCTGGCTATGTCCTGATTTTTATTAAAAACCTCTACAACTTGGACATCACTAGTTCTTGGTTTTTCTAATCTTGGTAGGACAATTACAGACCCCTGTTCTCACGAATTTTTGTATCAAATTGCGGATGAATTGCGGTACGCTTTTATTTGATAGGGCTCCAGACCTCACCAACCCGTTTTCGAGCATAATCCAGCAGTGTAATTTCTGCCGCATTCATAATAACATTAAAGTAAATCAATGCTTGTTTGTAAATTAAGCTATTACAAATCATGCTATTACAGTTTGAGCAGTTTGAACTCTACGTTTACTTGAGTTTTAATGTCAAAATAAATCTCCAAATTGAATGATTTCGTTTTGACAATCGTGTCATCAATTGTAATGACTTTTGTTTCCTATATAGATCCAATACAATCCCATTCCTTATGCAAGTAGATTATTTTTTGTTATTACCTTAATTTGTTAAAAAGTTGAAAATATATACCTTACTTTATTACCTTACTTTTATTGTATATTGAATAATAATTGAAAATGTTAAAGCGTTAGTAACATGAACACTTTCCACGGAAAGTTGCCGGTCGTTGCTAATTGAAAGTCAATTTGCTATGACAAATACATAGAGCTGTTTCAACATTCTAAAAAATAAATACAATTTTATGCTTATTCGCTAACTGTACACACAACTAGTTAAAAAATATTTTGGCAAAGAGCTACCGCCACACAAAGATGACAAATGGTTACGGATTGTGCAAAATAAAGTCATTAAGTAAGATTTCTCGGATAAGTTACTTTAAAAAACCGACACGACCGTATAAAATGCACTAAACAAAACCGTTTTAAACCGTGGGTAAAATGCTACGCTCAAACATAAAGATATTTTTACTCATATACACCGCACAACAATACGTCATTAAGAATATGATGTCTCTTTTTGTTTCACAAATAATGCCGACAGCTATTTCACCTGAATTTTGTTGAAATATTGGCCGCGTACACGAGTCGTGATCAAACCCACACCCATGCTTCAAGATAAAAAAAAGATATGTGAACACAAAACAAGGACCTACAATTATTTTTTTGTAATATGTACCTATAATTTTATAACCTGTTGGAACATCTACAATTGAATCCTATATTATTTTAAAAACTACATATTTAACAAGGCAGATAATATTTATTCTGTCAAGTACGCTCATTATGAAGTAAACAATATCTAAAATAAAACCAGACCTAAATATAAATATACTAAATTACAAATTCTATCTGCATATTAAACCTAATTAATTATTATGGTCTAAGATTATAACCAGTATAGCGTCTATCAAATCATCACGTTATAGTGAAACAGTTTTTGTATAAAAACTATACTTATTCAAATCACCAACACTTAAACCACAAGAAACGCTATGTAAACGCCAACACTTCAAGTAGGTATGTACGTAACCAACATCCATTACAGCGGATGTTTAAAGTACCTGCGGTGTTGTAGTAGTGCGCTAAATCCAATACTGGGAATACTGATAATTACAGGGGGGAAAAAAACTGGACCGATAAAATGATGTCAGTTAATCCTGAAGCACATTTTAAAAATAGTAATTCAATTAATATATTACTGTGAAGCCACAACACTACAAATACTCAATCCAATCATCCAACTATTTCCAACCTATTATTGAACAGTATTTTCATTATCGGTGCAGTAACAGGCATAGTGAGCTATCTTGATTACAACATGATGTTCCTAACGGGAGCCAGGAAATCTTCTGATTTCACGAAAATATCATCCATTCTTACAATACACGTGGGTTCAGCGGGAACTGAATCATTCTATTAAAAGAAAACACTGTAGAAAGGAGCGATCTGATAATTCGGCAATATACTAATACAGTCGATGAAAGCATTTGACTAAAATATTTTTAAGATTTGTATTACTTCATCTTATTATTAAAGATTAAAATTAGAATTTTAGTTGAGGGTGATGTTGCACGGCTTCCAAATGATCTATTGTGCCCCTCTACATGAGCTAAACGTTGTTGGTAGTTGTCCCCAGCTCTAGCTCCCCATTCAGTTCAATCGTCAATGACATCTTTACCAAAATGACTGGCGCAAAACGCTGCAATAGCCACGCAGTTGGATATCAGGTGTCCCTGATTTTCGCTTTCCGCTCTGCAAAAGCTGCAGTCGCTATTGTGTTTCAGACCTATCCTTGTCATGTGTTCGCCAAGGTGACAGTGCCCTGTGAGAAAACCCACAAGTACACGTAGTTTATTCCTACTTAGTTCTAGCAACGTCCTTGTTCTTTGCTTATTAAAGTTTCCAATGAATAGCTTGGAAGGTCTCAGACCAGGAAGATTTTCCAAGAGAGTTGCTCTGAGTTTCTGCTGCCTGTCCTTGACTTCTCCTTCATAGATAGTCATCCCTATTCCGCAAAATGGTTCCGGTTCCACAAATGATGCTGTGGCATTCTTTGCTAATAAATTAGCTTTCTCGTTGCCAATGATTCCATTGTGTCCGGGTACCCAGTATAGTACAACTCTGTTTTCCCTGCCTAGATTCTTCAGTTTCTCTAACCATTCACAGACTAATTTTGATCTGATGGTGTAAGAAATCTTAATAAGATAATAAAAATTACCAAAAACTTGTATTTTGTCGTTTTTTACAATTTCGTTTTCAGACGTACATACCTATACATATATCGCACACCTTATATCCAAAGTAGTCAGAGTTAGGTACCATGCATAATACAACAAATACACATACAGGTATGTATTTAGAATTATGCTGATAATCCAAAAGTGCGACAATATACCGGAGATTACATTTGAAATTAGAGCCCCCAAAGGCATTACCATACTGTCAAACTTTCAGATCACTTCTGGCTAGAGTTGTTCACAATCTGTTTATGCATTGCACCTAAGGAAAAGAAAGGTATCTAATCTACATGCACATCTTTTTTGCTAAACGACCTTTTATGCAAATCTACCGTTTTGTATAATTTTCCTGTATTTTTTATCCAAACACTAAAACAGAATTACTACAAAACAGAAGCTCATAAAAATACATTGAAGTCTAATGTAATAAAGCAAAGAAATGCCACATTGATTAAATCTCTTTTATTAATTTTGTATACAAAATACCGATGGCATTAGGTTTTGTTAAAAACCCTTCGCCAAAAGTATTCCTTAAAAACTCCTTTACTAGAATGAAGATATGCGAGGGTGTACCATCCTGCATAATTATGATGTTTTTGCAACAACGATATGGCATAATCACGAAACATATTCAAATAACGCTGGCCAGTTACTGTAACTTGGCTAGTTCTTCTATTCTCAATCTGTTCAAAAAAACACGGGTCTATAATAAAACGTGATGTAAAGCACTTTTAAATCGTGAAGTTCTTGTTGAATATTCACTTGAGGGTTATTTATGGACCAAATTCGATCAATTGTGCATGTTCACACCACCATTATGTTCAAAATGTGCTTCATCAGTCCAAAAAACGTTGTCAAGCCACTGTAGATTTACTTGAATTTTCGTTATTGTTTGTAAGGCGAAATCATTTCTTTTAATTATATCAGCTTGTTTTAGTTCAAATAGAACCTGCATCTTAGCTATATGGATAAATTTTAGGTTGCTTTCTACGAATTCGCCGTACGGTCGTCTTACTTAATTCCAAACGTCTAACTATTTTATTGACACTAGATGTCCCGTATTTGTTTTCATGTGCTAAGTCTTGGGTTTATTGTAATACTTCCGCATCTACAATATCACTGATAACAGAAGGTCTTCCTGATTTCTTTCTATCCATCACAGGACCAGTTACCCTAAATTTTGCTATGAGTTTTTGAAAAACACTCAAACAAAGCATGGGCCTGGTCTTAAACCAAGTAATAATAAGGAATCTTTAATCCAATTAATAGTGTTTGACTTGACCTAAAAGTGAAAAAATATCTGGAAAATATCTCTCCACATTCATAATAGCATAGAACGAATCCAATGCGAGTTTGCAGAGACAACACCATTCCATTCTACAAATAAATCCTCTTCCAGCTCGAAAAAACGGTGTAATGTGATACATCCAACGCTATAACATGCACTTGTTTGTAAACGAGTTTGCTGCTATAACGGCCAAAAGATGAAAAATAAATGCCGTTCTCCATGTGACCGGGTACTATGGTGCGCTCACAATTCGAAGACATGCACGTCATCAAACAACGTCAAAACAATGTTGCAACATCGGTTTGTTTAGATTTGAAGTAAGGTTAGAAACGCTTTGTAAATGCACGAAAGTAAACAAACACGATAAATTACAGAATGGTATGTGTCAACACTGGTCATTCGTATAACATAACAATGTATTTTCCCGGACGTTGTTATTATACTTGGATGGGTATACTTATTAGTGTTTTTGTGTCGGTGACTCTGAAAATTCCATTCATGACGTGTACGTCTTCGAATCCTGAACCGAGTATAGTATTATTATTACAACATTATAAATATTAATATTAATTATTTAAAGTATCACTTACTTTTGAAAAGCTCTTTATTTTAGATAGCACTCGTGAGACAAATAAGATGGTTCTCACGTCAATTTCTATGCTAATAAAGTTCGATATTGAGCGTATGTCTCAGATAGCCGATAATGAAAACTTCTTATCACTGGTTCATCAATCTTTTAAATTTCAAATTGATGTGTACACGTGTGCAGTCATCAATACTACAATATCATTTATCCAACATTAAAATTATTCCTCATATAAATAAATCTACTGAAGAAAAAACGTTGGTAATAAGCAGAAGCGAAAAGTTGCCAGCAATAAGCTAGAACACACTATACTAAAGAAATTAAGAATATAGTTTAATATGACAAGAAAAATTGATGCCGAGGTAAAACTGACATTTGATTCTGAGGCATAGATTAAGTCAAAAGCGCTGGAACACATTCCAAGCCACCGAATTAAGCTTATTTAAAAAACTAGAATGTAGAACAAAGAATAATAAAATCACATCACAAATCCGAAATTGATATTCGAAAAATCGAGTGTTTTTTGTATAAATGTCTGCTATATTTTTTAGAAAAAATCGCATAACTACAAAACGCCCAAATAAAATTGCAAGAAATAAAGATATTCATGAAACTTATATACAGGGTGTCCCCCCAAGACCCAAGGTGTATTATATGTTTTTGTTTCTAAATCGTTGTAGCTATCATCCCTTAAAAGCATGCTTTGTATATCGCGGACACCCTCTATATATATACTTATATTTTGGCCAGAACCCCATAAATTACTAATGAACGTCGTCGCTGAGGCACACTGTATATTGTTATAATCGCTTTTGTTTTTTATTTGTACGTCATAAATACATTACAATACCTACCCGTAACATTTTTAATATATTTTTTTATTTTAGATTAATTTCAATTATCCATGATTTATGAAATTATACCACGTTATGAGGAGTAGCGCACTATCGATTCGCATATACTTGATCGACTGGAATTACATAGGTATTTCCTTACTAACTTTCTTGAATACAAACATAGCTGTTCTGCAATTAGTATTTTAAGTAATTTGTGAATAAAACACTAACTCAACACAAAAACTCAGTAAATTATGTGAATATTAAAATAGAAGTATTTTGTAGAAAATTGATCAGGTTTACTGAGAATCTGAAATCAGATAAATAAGTATTTTGAATAGCATTTGCTATAAAATAAGTAACAACCGTTACAAATTAATGTAGTAACTAAACAACTCGTTTACTGGTACCTACGAATGAAAACATAGCTGTATTAAAGAGTTCAGTTTTGGTTGCGTTAACATAAGAGGCACTCTATTTTTTTAATAAGAGGTATAGCCCGCCAAAATATAGGCTTACGATTGGTTTGTTGCCAGTCATGTTTACACTGCCAAAATTTGGTGTTGTAGCGACGCCATATTGTAGACACAGCAGATCGAATAAATACATATTTCGTTAAATATGTTTCTATTATCTTTTTGTGTATCTACTACGTTTAAACAAGAAAATCAGTTTTTTTAACTATTTGCTTGTAAAAATGGATCCACAGCCTAATACAAGTGGACTATCAACCTCGTCTCCAAGAAAACGTACTACTTTGGGGCGTGGATATTTGTACAGAAAAAGCAAGTTATACTGAACATATACAAGAAAATAGCAATCCTACAATAAAGAAAACACAGATAACACTGCAAATTTCAAACAGTTTAGTGTTATGTTCAAATCAGCCAAAAGCACACCATACTTTCAATAACTAATTTATTTAAACTTAAACTACATGTACTTACAAATAAAAGACGAGGGTTACAGAGTTCTTGCTCTACTGAATGCTACATGCTTATTCCAAAATTACAACAAAATATGATGTTTTATATATCAAAAGGACAATGAAATGAAAGTGATAAAAGATTCAGAGAACATCTCGATTATCACTATTACTAATACAATAAATTTAACATTCTTGTGTCGTGGTATAAAGTATACATTTGATAATATTAATAAACGATAACATGAGAAACTCAAATATTCAAGTGCAAAGAATTGGATAATTACGTATACAGATTTATAATTTAAATGTTAATATCAAATATGAATAAGCATATAGGAATGTCCAAATGTATAACAATACGAATATATATAGAAATATGTAAAGGTGTAAAGGTGACATACATAGGTAAATTGTCATAAATATGTATCTTTAGGCATATTTAATAACAATAATAATAGGTATTTCGAAGACAAGTGTTTACCATATTATTGGCAAATATAAAGCTAGGGGCTAATTTCACCACCATTAAAATGAGTTGGAAAAAAGGGGCTGCTACCTACAGTTGACGATAGTTTGAAATACAT
>SMLS01074358.1:0-20733 GCA_004785975.1 Popillia japonica
GCTTTCTTTGAAGCTAATCCTAATAATGCAATTAATGATTTAAAGGAGGAAAGTGGACTATCTTTGGGAACTATTCACAATATTCTAAAAAAACATAAGTTTGTGCCGTTCAGATACAGACCTATTCAGACGCTGGTACCGGGAGATCAAGACAGACGGACTCAGTTTTGTCAGTGGTACATTAATCAAGTTAGACTTAACCATAATTTTTGGCGTTTGATTCTTTGGAGTGACGAATCAAATTTCTCCAACAGGGGTATGTATAACAGGAAGAACAGCCACTATTGGAGTCGAGAAAACCCGAGGCTTTTCCGTCCTTGTAATCCGCAGAGACGCTTTAGTGTTAATGTTTGGTGTGGCTTGATTGATTCAAGAATTGTAGGCCCCGTATTTTATCAAGGTGCATTAACTGGCGATAGGTATGTCGAAATGTTAACCGCTACCCTTGGAGAATTCTTGGATGACCTGAATTTAGTGGATAGACAACAGATATTGTTTCAACAAGATGGCGCTCCTGCCCATAATGTTCGCCAAATTCATAACTTATTACATGACCTTTTTGATGGCCGATATCTATCAACTAACGGGCCTATTCGTATGCCTCCCCGATCACCGGACATAACACCTATGGATTTCTTCTTTTGTGAAAAGTGCAGTGTATGAAAGACGGTATGATACTCTTGAAGATCTCCAACAAAGCATCAGCCATGCTATCAATAATATTGATGGTAGAATCATTGCTAAGGCTACTTGAAGCGTTAACAGGCGGGTTCAAAAGTGCTTGGAGCAAGAGGGTGATGTTTTTGAGCATCTGCTCTGAATTTAAAATTTCTTGTTTTTTTTTATTTTCGAAACTAATAAAATAACTTAAAATAAACAATACTGTTTTTCGTTTCTGTAAAAACAATCATCAATAACTCTGTTATTATTGACTTTAGGATAAAAGTTCATAGTAAAGTTTTTGTTCAGAATTAAATTTTCTGTCGACCGCGAGAACTGTATACTGAGTGTCCCATTTAAAAAAATTACGTTTGTCACAATATCACGTGACCCAGTACGTCAATATTTTTTTTTAAATGCCATTGTAATTTGCTTGAAAAACTACACTAGTTTGGCTATTTAACCATCTTTGTAGCTCCAATAATAACAAAGTTAGCAATAGTGCCGACTTAAGTTTGAAAACCCTGTATAAATTAAGTAAAAGGTACTTATCATCATATAATCATACACACACAAAAACCCTCTATATAACTTATCAGACCTGAAGTCAACATTTAAAACACCACATAAAAATGTGGAGAAAAATAGATTTCAAAATAAAATAAAATGTAGAAACTCTATGAAACATACGAATCCAAGAAATAAAAAAGATACACTAAAAGGCAGGAATATTAAATAAAAATAAATGTAGTTAATGGAATAGAAGATACCAAAACAACAGTATAATGGTAGAATATTGGAATAAACTAGAAAATTTGGCTTTTTAATATTTCCGCTAAAGTAAATATTTTTGTGCTAATTGTTTTAGTACATATATAGGTCAAAGGCTTAGCTCCGAGCAAACTATCTTTTCGAACTGATCACTCTAATATTCATACATTATTTTGGATACTCGGTCATTATTTAAAAAAATATTGAGTTTTTTGGAGGATTCGTATAGGTATGAGCATTGCTAGAAATTTAGAACAATATTCACTAAATAACTGCCATAAAATGTAAACACAAAATTTTGGATTATTTTATGGTTTCACAAAATAAGAAACTGAAGTAAGTTTACTGCGACGGCTGAGTAATTGTATTCTGTAAAAACGTTAGTTCTTTCGCAAAATGGTGTTATCTTTGAGTTTGTGATTATCTATTGGTGATTATAGTATTCATTAGAAAGGAATTCTATCTTTCATTGTGATAAAGGCATATGTTGTAGTCTTAGGGATTCTATAAATAAATACAATTTATTTAGTTGCTTAGAAACCATTCAACACCTAACCAATACTATTCGCCATTATTGAATATTATATATTACTGGACTAATTATTGTTGATGTATTTTAAATCAGTTCACTGCGTTATGAATTTTAATAATAAAAATGATTTCTGCTTGGATTATACTATAGAATGATCTGTAATTTGTTATGTACCATTTTTAAGAAATACCAAAAAAGAAGACGCTGAGTTTCATTCAACGATATTTCCTTGTACAGCGCCTAATTTGATGATACTTTTGTCTGGCAGTGTTTTCCCTTCATTGCTTTTGAAATGCATACTCTCTTATATTGTATTGTGTGTAGTGGTAAATTAGACTGTGTGTAATAATCGTTGGTATCATAGCGTATCAGTTTGATATGCATTTCTAACATTATTTTCTTTGGTAAGTCTCTGATTTATGTTTAACGCTAATGATTCTATGACTGCGAGTGATTACTATGAGTATATACTGATCTGTAGAATGCTGCTTGACATGGCAAGATGAACAAACTTGCACTAATTTAAAAGGTACTTTTCTTGAGAAGTGACCGCACAATAAACACCTTTCATTCGATTGGCTTAAATCGCTGCTGTTAAACACAATGTTTATATTATTGTGAAGAAATCAGTAGCAAAGGAAAGAGTATGTCATGAATGCGTAATGTAATAGAGATTGGAAATGTAATATATACCTACTGATTATACTATTATTCAATAATTTATTTTGTTATATCATGTTATCACGCCTCAATCCTACTTATATAACGTCTATCAGGTTGCAATACAATATAATTCACATTAAATTCTCAAAAGCCACAACAAGTACGTCTACTTTAGCAGCCAAATTTTATCAGCTGTTTAGTTCCGCATACGCTCTTTTCTTCAAAATATACTACTTAAAATGTCACATTTTTGAACCATAATTATGAATAAACTACAGACTTTGTCGTAAATAATAAGAATTGACGACGTTAGACGCCAATAAAAGGAAATGATTGCCAAGTGTTCCTCTGGTTTCAAGGTAACAATCACTAGCATCGAATAGCAAGCGAGAAGGATAAATTTTGTTTGGTCGTTGCTTGCATGCGCCCGAAATATTCGCAAAGCAACACAGATCCACCCTTCCCTCTTCATAATAAAATTTTCTATATATATCCATCTTTAGTCTTGGGGCGCGTGCTTTTCAGGAAGCAACAGTAACAAAATAACAAACCTAGCGAAAAGTAGTGACAGACAGAAGTAAAACTAACTTTGTTTCTTCCAAACTACTTATTGAGTAATATGATTGTAGTTTCAAAATATATGTCCTAGCATAGTGTCGTGGAGTATCTCGACAGTCGTTTGCCTTAGAAATCCGTGCAATTATTATAAATTTATCGTTCTATTTAAATTTAAGGGCTCTGATCGACGTTTCGCCAGTGTTGTGTGTGTTTGTTTAGTGATTCTATTTATTGGTGTTCGAAGAATGCGCGTCCTACTGTCGCGCTTTCCGGTGGAGTCTGCTAGCAGATTGCGTGTTTACAACTGGAGAAGATACCTGGCACGGAACGACCTGGAATCCTTCATATTCGACAGAATCTGTGGAAAAAAATCATATTATTATTGTGCGCACGTTCATCAGAGCTTAAATATGTTACCTACGGCTTTTACCCGAAATATATAGTACCTATATATATAATACGACGTAGATGAAATTTAATAATTACAGTAACTTAAAAATACTGTAGCAATATATTTCATAAATGTTTCGAAAAAGTTATTTGTTACATTATAATTCTGTTCTATATGCAATTGGATAACAATCATATCAGAGGATTTTTATGTCAGCAATAAAGTGGTAACTTTTTATGTAACCCGAGAAATAACTATATTATGGTTTGAGCTAAATCCTAAGATCAGGTTCGACACGTACTCCTTAACTGTTGATTAACTGTCAAATGCTTACAATTCCATTTTGTCGATTATTTATTCTCCTTATTGTGAACTATGTACGAAATTAATGTAAAGAAATTATTTAAATTAACTCATGCCCGTCAATAACTAAACGGTAAATCAGTTCCAAGACATTTTTCTGATTGTACGTATTGGATAAAGCGATAGAGCAGTGAATGCTAAGTGAGATAGAAAATGAAGAGAATTTATTTTTTTGCGAAATCTTGAAAAAAAATAATTGTCTTTTTTTCCCTAAGACTACACCAGTTCATATACCTCTTTTGGAAAGTTATAGAGCACTGTATGCTAAATTGAGAGAGAAAATTGTGTGTACAGATTGTTTTTGTATGATTCGAAAAGAATATAAAAGAAATGTAGAGATTTAATTTTGTTAACAGAATTCTGTTTGAACTGCAAAAACAAAAGTCCTACAAACATTCTTCATCAAGATAATAAAATTTGAGATGCACCACAACAAAAAAATAAGCTAATTTGTTGTTATTAGTCCAACGTTTTATTAGTTTAATGAAGAATCTGTATACATATTTCTTTTATATTCTTTTCGAATTTTGGAAAGAAAATTGTACACAGAATCTTCTCTCTCAGTGTAGCATACACTGCTATATGATCTTATTGTCCTCATATTTTTTTTCCATTTGTAGGTCAATTAAAACACTATAATTGGATTAAAGATCAAATTTATTCCAGAACCTTTACACTTCATTGGGTATTGGTTACTACTTCTTCTTCAAAACCTAATAAAGTGTAAGTGTAAGGTTCAGGATTAAATTTGATCTTTAATCCAATTATAGTGCTTTATTTGACCTACAAGTGGAAAAACTATCAGGAAAATAAGATAAGTACATAAAAGGTCATAATAATACATATACAAAAAAGTTATATCAACTGGTGTAGTTTTAGGAAAAAAACAATTAATTCTTTCATATTTAAATGCTTACAAATGTATTTCTATTTTCCGGTAGACGTAGCCAGCCCGAAGGTTGGCGAGTGGCCCACCTGAACCGCCCCTAAAACGTGTTTCACCCCGGAATCATCTTGCGAGACATACATCGAGGTGTTCTGCTGTCATTGCTTCATATCATTATTTCTCTGCATCCCCCATCCCCGGCCTTAAGACCAGGATTAGGAGGTCGGGAACATATTATACACGCTTCTCCATTTTCGCTCTGTGGATGTCATAACATATATTAAATTTTCAGGGGTTATGTCTGTGCCAATCTCTGCGTAGGTTTCCTGTCGTATATGGTCCCACCTGTGACACTCAAAGGCTGTGTGCTCGACCGCATCCTCCACACCGCAGTACATGCAGTTATCATTGCTATCGTTCTACGTGACCCGTAAGCACGTGTGTCAGATAGTAATCCACTGTTCTGAACTTGCAGTCTAACCATTGTTTTATATTTGGCATGACCCGTTTTGTCCATTGTGCTCTAGTGCTGGTCTCTTCCCATCGATGTTCCCATTTGTCGAGGATTATGTTTCTCGCAGCTGCCCTGTACTTTGCTCCACCATTCGTACGTATGCATTTGCGCTCATATGCTAGGAGGTATATTGGAAATATTCCGGTTACAACTGGAGTGCCACTGTGGAAACGGTTCGGAAAGCTGATGACACTCTGATTAACATTTTTCTCTGCAGCTTCTCTACGATATTTCGATATGCCTACTTTTCCAGTACGCTCTGCCAAATGGGTGCTCCGTATAGTAGAATGGAATTTACTACCTCGTTTAAAAACATGCGTTTTGCACTGCTGGGTCCATTGATGTTTGGAATTATACGTCCCTGCATTGTCGCTCGTTCTTCCGCCTTTTTTGTTACGTACTTCACATGTTCTCCGAAGTGTAATCGGTGGTCCAAGGCAACACCGAGGTTTTTGACATTTCTTTGAGGCGTTATTATAGTATTATCTATTTTGAACCTCACGTGCTCTCTGTCTCGTATTTCTCTGAAAATAACTGCTTTGAATTTTTCTGGTGCAAGCTGCAGTTTGTTTTGTACCAGCCAATTATTTAGCCTATTCAGGCATTCGTTACCATTTTCCATCAAAACATGGGAGTTTGTCGCCTTACAAATGTATTGGGATCTAGGATTTCAGTACTATACAGTCACTGGTCTAAAGAGATACCATACACAATGCATATTATATAATACACAATGAAACAAGGAGTTCTAAGATGCCGTTTATAAACTTTTTAATAGCTGTGGCAGAAAATATCATAACGATAGGCAAATCTCAGATGGGCAAAAAAGTAATGAAAAGAGAAAGGCCTTAAATAAAACAAAGTTTATGGAAAATGTTGGGGATCATTTACCTATTCCAGAAACATCCTGAAAACAGTGTGTAGGGTGCAGTACATTAAAGAAAGAAAAATGGACGAAGATGAATTGCTAAATTTGCACAGTAGCGCTCCGCAATGATTGTCTTGCAAAATATCTTTCGCAAATACATTATCTATTGTATACATAAAATAACACATAAAGAGATATGGAATTTTTCAGCATAATATATTTATCCATAATATACGATAAAATACGATTGAGATAATACGCCCAATTGATTTCTAATCAGTAAACAATATAATTGTTGAATTGATTTAATTCTTTTTCGTCTTACTAAATTGCCAGTAAGTTTTATAAGCAATAAATTTTTCATGATTTATGAAAATTAAAAAATTGTATTGAAAGGCTTAAAGCAGATAAGCCTTAAAAAACTTAGAGAATCAATAATTTATTTCTATCTATTGCAAATTTGAATGAAATTTGGACCAAGAATTTCCAACGTTCAAAAAATCACGTAATTTCGTATAAGTAAAATACTTTTCTCTAAATTTTAAAAATACCAAAATACATAAGTATGATATTTTTGAAAATTTATAAATTAGTTGTCATTAGGCATGTTGCTAATATAAGAAAATACACTCTAGCCATTATACTGGGTGAGTTTTTTATCTAGAGACAACGGAATATCTAAAACACTGAGTCAAATCGAAAAAAGATCTTAATAAGATTTGTTATAATGTGGGGTGCTCACTGAATTGTGCCAAACTCGACCCCCTCCTCCTCCCTTCACAGTGAGAGCAGAGGGGGGCAATTTCGAAATCTTAAACGGAAACCCCATTTTGTATTGCAGATTCGAATTCTATGCCATTCTACGTTTTCGTTTGAAACTTTTTTTTTAGATTCGTAACAGATTGCGCTGTAATCAAAAAAAAACATGTAAACGTCTAGAAAAAATACTCAAAAAATAGGAGACATCATTCTGTTTTTCTATTTTAGCATTAGAATAACATTTCAAGAAGCCATTGTATCATACTTTATCATACCCATTTTTGGAGATCAAGTTCGACACCATTCAGTAAACCCTCCTATAATGAAATCTTACTAAGACCTTTTTTTTGATTTGATGCAGTGTTTTAGAGATATTCCGTCTCAGGACAGAAAACCCACCCAGTATATAAGTAAACTAAACAACAGCAGTAGACGTTGATAAAATCTGTTGATTGTTTTAAGAAACTATTAAAATGTCGACACCATACCTATTTTTTTTTCTAATCGTTTTGCAATCACTATAATCCTACAAACTACATCGGGATTTACAACAAAATACTACATAATTTCAATCTAGCACTGTGTGGTGTGATGTCGTTATGTTAGAACAAAATAATGGTGGATATAATATATGGTCAAAAGGCTTTATCCAATTCTTCGATACAAAAATCTTATAGAAATAGCTTGGTTATTTAAACTTCTTCTTATTATTATTATTATTACCATACATCTCTTGTGGACGAAGAACGGTCTCAAAAAGTCACAATCCAAATAATATGGTTTTCATAATTACTGATGCATCTAGAACTGCTGGACTGCGGACATTCGTGTTCTTCACATATTTTTCGTTATTATCAGCAAATATTCTGTAAAATTACCTTCAAACCAGTAGGTACCGATAGAGTAATACTACGTACTACGTACTTTCCAAAATATTACACTTTTATGACAATCAAGTCATAATATGAAGATTATTAATTTTAATGCAGATTTTATTTATTCTTTCCTCTCATCACTAACGTTTCATTTATTTAACCACCTTGAATGTGATTAAAAGATCACGCACACAATATAGTCACTTGTTAAAGTGGTATAGTTATTAGTTTGTATAGCTTAATAGCAGTTTTTTTAGTTGGAATAAGTAATATATATATATTATATATAATATCAAATTGTGGCATACATTCTCTAGCTTATAGGTCAGTGTCATACGATTTAAAGGTAGAATTTGCATATCTGATGGCCGTCAAATATGTATATCGAGATCTTTTGCATCTAAAAATATTTTGCCCCCAAATGTATTTATAAACTTGACCAACTTACAAATTGCCGATAAACTGTTATCTGATACCTACTATTGCTATAACACTATGGTTTGGTTGAAAATACCTGCGAATATCTAGCAAAATATATACATGTACAGCTATGTATAATGAAAATGGAAGAGCACATGCAATGTTGGTAATATAATTGTAACAGTTTAAAGGTATTGTTTATATTTCTATTGATCGGTAAGACTCAGATTCGTATATACTGTTAAAGTTTCAAATAATTTATAATATATTGGAATAAATAAGATTGGAATATATGCACATACATATATCTTAAAAATATATAATAAGATTATTTTTGATATAGGTTTATCATTTCCATTTTTTTAAATTGTCTGAGGTCTATCTTTATAAGTTATCACCCTCATTTGCTATTTGATTTATTAACTATTCTGTTCGGAAAAAATATCGTGGTTTTCATTAGTATGGTTGTGGTGTTTGACAAAGAGACTGACTTGTCATATCTCAAGAGGATTGTAAACTTGAAAAACACATTTATGCATCGACTATTTGGGGTAAAAAAGATGCTACACTCTTCTCCACAAACTAATAGTACTATCTTGTTTTAGAAACGTTTTGCCAACATACAGTTTTGAACCAATTTGAGAAAGTATAGATTGTTGAAACTGAATTGTAGGCCTTATCTATAAGTTCCAGTCAGGGTACATACCTTGTGTATCATCTACACCAAATGTCACGTCTTACTTTAATCCTATAGCTATCTATTTATTTGGCGTAGATATATTTATATTACTACTTTCTCTATCGCACATATTTATATCCATATCTTCCTAAATTATCATTTGTTTAATACATTAGTTTTTTATATATTTTTTTTTCTATAATTTCCTGGCACTCCCTTACAGTCCTTGCAGGAAACTTAAGTTCTGAAGAAATGTACATAGTACCAAACAAATGGTGCTCGACTTTGTTAAGTAGCTTATGAAATATGTACCTACATAATACAAATACCAACATCAATTAAAGGGAAAAATCTATATACCTATACTTTCCTCACGTGGCCACGTGTGTTATTCGTCCCGACGCAAATAAAAACAACCGCAGCCTTACCGCTCGTTCACTTTGTTAGCTTTAATATTCTAAATTACATAGTCGCGTATATAGCAATATGTAATTATGTACCATTGTAGAGAATTGCTATGAGAAAATCTTTACCGTTTTACCGCTATGAATCTTAAGAGTCGAGTTACGATAAAAAATGTCTCAGGTTAGTTTTCTACGACGGCACTTTTGCAAAATATCCTTCATACACAATTTTTACATCATTTACAAGATATCTACGCTAGCATATTTGATTTCGATTGTAATCATGGTCATTAGTACCATATTTTTCATACTCCGTAAAATTTACAATTTTCCCTGTAATTAATAGTTGACGCATTTACTAAAAATAACATTCAATGTAGGTACGCCTATGGTATACACACATATTCAAATAAGATTTTTTGCTTATTCCGCATAATTCTCACAGATGGGTATCTGTCGCCGACTTTTTGACCTCTTTGTTATGTGCCGCATGTTCGGTCTTATCGTAAATTACAAAAACATTATAACGATTGGCTGAAGTTTTGCCTGGCGAAGGTCAAGTTAAATTTTTGCTTCAAATGCGTAGATATTATTCACTTTTTTGCGTTTCCGTCGTCGTCGCTAAAGTAGTCTAACGAATTTTTAGTCTGGACATTAATGAATTTCCTCACATACATGATTATTTTGCAAAATAATTTGCATATTTTTCAAATATAAATATTATCGGTTTAATGAGAATTAATGCAATTTACAATTTTTTAGCAATGTAAATATATCACAGTTTATAGATATAATGTCAATGGCATACAGCCATTCGCAATTATGTGAAACTGATGATTAGAATAGAATTGAGTGGCAAACTATATATAAATTGGCAAAGATTCCATAATCACCCTATTTTGGTAGCCCAATCTGTTTAGTATAGATAGGGGTTGATAACTCGGCTGTCCTTGGCCAACTTTTTTCTTCTTCTTCAGAAGTACCAGTCTCCCTATCTTCCACTCTTTTGGAACATTCAAGTCCGTAGCACGTTGTTCATTGCTGTAAGACATTTTTCTGGATGGTCCTCAACCACTGCCTTAATTATTTCAGGAGAAAAAGCATCTGGTCCCGAAGCCTTCTTTCCCTTAATCTTCTTCACGGCTACTAGTATCTCTTCTAGGATGAAAAGAGGTATTTGCTCCTGGTTCACTATGAGCTTGGCCCATTTTATCTCAGTGTGTCTTGGGAAAAAAGAGTTAGCCATATTCATATGTTTCTCCACAGAGAGAGATGATGTTTTCTTCAGTTTCTTTGTCACAGTTTGATATACCTTTCTCTAGACGTCTGAATCTAGGTTTTCAATATCCGCATCCCAAGCTTTTTTCTTCGCTTGCGATATTGCCTTCTTCAGAGCTGCTCTATTTCGTACATATGTATGTGTTATGACAGTTGCTCTTTGCTGATTCGTCACATCCCCTGTTTGCTCCAACCATAGCTCTTTTACTTGTATGTATGTCTTTCTTGAAAGGGCGACTTCTTCAGACCAGCAGTACACTGGTGGTCCTTTTCTGTGATTTTTCTTCTTGGGGAAAACTTTATCGCAGGCTGTATTTATGGCTTCTGTTGCTTGCAGAGTTTTTCCTACTTCCTGAAACATTTGCTAATTTTTTTGTCTATCACCCTCCATCCTCTATTATGCACAGTTGGGTGTAAGCTCCTTATGTCTTTTACAACTTCGATTTCGAAAGCTATGTGCTGGTGATAGCTTAAATTGTCCTCTTCTATTACCTTCCAGTTGTTAACATGATTTATGATTTTCTCTATACTGAACGTTATGTCAATGTAAGACTCCCTATTTCTTCTGACGAACGTTGGTGTATCCCCTCTATTCTGTATTACCAGATCTTCCCCCTCCATCCACTCAGCCAGTATTTCCCCTTTTATCTTCTATCCTCAAACCCCATAGGTAAGATTTAGCACTGAAACCACCTCCTATGTGTCCATCTTTGAACTGACTATAATAATTATACCTGTATAGCAACGGTACATAAGCTCATAAATGTTTATCAATCCTAAATCTTTTATTGATGACAAATTATTATAGAATAATGTGTATTTACCTATTTTATAAATAGTACAATGGACCAATGATTATTTTGTCCAAATATTGAAAAAAGTGTTATAAATTATTAGTGTTGTTTGGCATTATTGGATTTTGCAATTGGATCTTTTGCCTAATCCAGTACTTTCATCTAGTCGTTATTGTTAATTATTGCTGTAGTGGTCGGTGAAGGTGTAGCTCGTTTCTGCACTTTGCTTGCCTGAACAAGCAAAGTGCCCTATAGCTCTCCTTTATTAACGTCAGCAGTTAATGACAGTTGATAAGCAAAACCTGATTTTCCGGCATAATGCCATGATTCATCTTTAAGTAGATCATTCTTGTCAGCGCAGTGGTTCAGCTTTGCTTCTGTCCATTTCATTTAATTTTCGTACTTAAAATAAATGTTTGCCTAACAATTATAATTAAAACTCGTTATCCACCTAATAATAGAAAATTGTCACTAAACCCTTGCTTATACAGGGTGCCCACCTAGTACACGGAAGTCCAATATATTGGTTCATAAGAGGCATAACTGATTTTTTTATTTTTGATGTGTTTAGTTAACTCAAAATCTACAAACTAAAGATAATGTCGATTATACAGGGTGTTCCATTTCTTCTGGACGGAGAGCAAGTTTGTTTTTTTAAATGCAAACCTATGTTTTTTATCATTTATTTTGAATCTCCATGAAAAACAAATGGTACTTTATGTATAGTACTCATATGAAAAACTTGAAAAACGGTTTTTGAGATATTTAGTTTGTTACGTTTTTTTATTCGATTTCCGGTAATCATAATATCGGAAATTCTCTGGTTATGCCAATTAACAGAAAGAATATTTTTTGACCAAATGCTTAGCAACAATAGCTCTTCAGAATACCATGTCAGAAATTGAGCTACAATATACAGAGTACACAAAAAATCTTGTCAAATTTGAGAAAGAAAAACATGGAAAATCTCCGTTAATTCAAATACAACACTCTGTATATTATTGGTCAGTAAAATGCACAGTTTAATATACTACAACTTTGCTATAGCTTTTCCTATACCTAAGTTTAATAGTTTAACAGACAAACGCAATATCATGGTAAAAAAGTACCCCACTTTAAATTTACTCCATTTAAAAGAACAAAAAAACTCAAAAAAATAAAGAGAAAACTAAAGAAATTGCTCGAAATGTCCACCGTTCTTTTCTATGCATAACATAATCCTATTTTGAAAATTTCTTTTAACATTTCTCCAACTCCTCCAAGAATACTCAAAAAGAAGAAGGCCGCACACCATGCTTCAGCTGAAATTCGTAAAGATCTAATTGGACAATGGCCCAAATTGATGAATATTAAAAAATCTAGACGTTGTCACTCTCCCGCTTGCCATCGAAAAACAAAGTATATTTGTAAAAGGTGTGAAGAACCCTATTGTCCAGATTGTATGGAGTATATTCACAAGACATAAGCACACTTTAAATGCCACGTTACATAATGGCCATTAAAATGGACTCAACATTTCTTATATAATCAAGATCTGTAATTTGTGGGGTTATTGCAAGAAACGCGTTCCTATTTGCTTGAATCAGGTCTTCAATGCTTGTTGGTTCTACTACGTACACCTTATCTTTAATATAACCCTACAAAAAAATCTAAGCACGTTAGGTCGGGTGATCGTGCGGACCATGGGAATGTACCGCCCCTGCCTAACCATTTGTTTGGATATCTGCTGTTTAAATGTTGTCTATCCTAAAAACAATAATAATTATGAAGAATAAACACTATGTTCATGAACAATATTACCAATAATATGGAATGGAAAGGAGCACCGTCCAGAAGAAATGGAACACCCTGTATAATCGACATTATCTTTAGTTTGTAGCTTTCGAGTTAACTAAACACATCAAAAATAAAAAAATCAGTTATGCCTCTTATGAACCAATATATTGGACTTCCGCGTACTAGGTGGGCACCCTGTATATATTATAGTTATTCAACGTTTGCTAGTTCAGTTGGGTGATTGATAGGGGGCGCTTTGGGTTTTATTTTGTGATCATGTATTTAGAGTTCTGAAGGACCCGTCGCTAGTATTCAATGGACATGTTGGAGATGTGACAATTATGTCCAAAAAATAAAAAGGTATTAGCACCAAAAGGCCAAAACATGTTTATGAAGTAAAGTTTGGTCAGGCAAAGAGCACTTTAACCGTTATGTTTGCGTTTTGCACTGCAGGACTTGTTACACTTCCATTTGTAATATATCCTGCCTAAAGAAATTATTAAATCTGTTCCTAATGGTTGGAGTGTAGGTCACAGTGACAGTGGATGGATGAGTATATTAACAATGTTCGCTGCCCCAGATTAAGAAAGTCGAATGTTAAATTTCACCGAAGCCACATTTTAAATTAAGTGACTTATGCACAAAATTGGGAATTATACCCATTGCTCTATACCCTAATGCAACGAGAATAATGCAGCCATCTGATACGTCGGCTGTTAAACCATTAAAAAACGGGCTGCAAACGGAGTTTAATAGAATGGAAGAAAGAAAACCCTGATAAGGAGTTTACCAAGGAAACATTTGCTCTAATTATGATGAATTGGCACAATAATAACGATGCGCTTACAGAAACAGATTATGATCAGCCAAGAAACCATGAGCGAGAATTAGATAGCAACAAAAAGTCTATATCCAGCTATGAAGTTGTACATGAATATTTATCAAAAATAACAACAGATCATCTGAAGAAGAATTCGAGAAAGTTGTAGATGAAACAAACACAATGAATTCATTCTTAAATAATTTTATTATTTATCCTAAGACACCTGAAAGAAAAGGGAGAAATAATAATTGTGAGAAACAACCGTTTCTATTAATGTCTTCAACTTGGAAACGAATGGAAAGTCAAGACAAAAAGAGGAAAGAAAAGTCACGCGAATAAGGAATAAAGTAGCAATGGGACAAAAGCTAACAGAAAAAATCAAAAGAGGACATAAAAAAGCAATCGGTCCAATAAAAACAAAATCACATAAAGATATCGCTAAAAACTCCGTAAATTCCAAAATACAAAGCATCTCTAACATTATGTTGCCGACGCTAAAGCAAACACACATCAAACATTTGTTTGAAAATACTGATCACACACTAGAACGCTAGATTTCAACAAAAGATCCAACACATGTTGAGGGATAGTTTGGGACAGATAATGGTACAGCAGAAAAAGAAACTCTTACAACACCCACAGCTAATGAATCACATGTTAGCGATTTATTTAAAAATATTACAAATTTTGTAGAAGAACTTCAACAGCAAAATCAACTTAGAAATACCGGATAATTAATAAATCCATTCGATTCCAGTCATACTCAGATTTATCAATAATAGCGATCTTCTTTCCTTTGACAACGTTTATGTAGAAACAATTTTTCTTACAATTATTTCAACATTTGTTCCTTACATTTTTCGAGATTTTGTTCTTGCACTCGTTCCTAAAGTATTCCTTAGTTGTAGAACTTAAGCCCCTAATATTAGTCTCTATTGAAGCAATTACTTCGTCTATTGGAACTCTGACGTCACGAATACCAAACTTTAAACATTTATTCAACAAATCCAAGTCAGCATTGTCAAAGGTCTCAGAAGATAAATTGCAGACTAGCACACGTCATTTAATTTATGTGAACTTTCTCCATTGTGACCTTGCCCCTTCCAACTTCAATTCTTCTGGTAGTGACTCTTTGTTGTCGTTTTATCGCTATTTTAAGGTCTTCTTGCGCGACCGTTTTTCACTAGGGTGCCTTACGAAGTAGCATAGTTTTCCGGGATTTGTCCATCACACTTATTTACTTCCGCTAAATACTAGGTACAAGAGCATCATACGGAATTATGCTATAGATAGTGCTACAAATCACTAAATTTTTGTTATTACTCTAGTTTTTCATGTTTGGCATAAAGTTGGTTTCTTTTCGGTATTATTTGAAGTTCTTGTCATATGAGGTCCAAAGAACCATACCCTCTTTCATTCAATGTTTCATCTAAATTTAGCGTTTATTTCATGATTTTGTAGACGACACGACTACTTTTTATTCTTTCCTTCATTAATCTCGTCTGGTAACAGCTCCAGGCCATACATCTTATTATCAATTACAAAGTGTAGTGAGTGGTAAGTCGTTTGTGAAACCATAATACATGGCATTTTCCGTCAGGCCAGCTTCAGTATGCGCTCATACAAAACATTTCACATTGCAGGCACAGGCGGATCAAGTAACTAGACACGTTTGTGTTCACTATTCAGTAATTCGCAGTGTTAAGAGCGCTTCCAACGTCTATAATTTGCAGTTTGTATAACCGTGTCAATAATCTGAACTGTGCAGTTACTCTTACAGAATTGAAATTGGAGCTAATGAAAACCGCACTTATTTCAGCTGGTAATCTACTTCTAATAGGTGCCTTCAACAACAAAACGAGATATTCAATATTAATAATTATAGTAATGATGGCGTGTCAGTTGTAAATGGGTTACTTAATTGTACCAAGTTGTATGATTTTCAAAAATAAATTCCCAGATTTGAGGTGTAGGTTAATTTCTGTAGTACATGCTATATGCATCTTACATATTTGCCGAGAATTGTTAACGAATACAAACCAAGTGTTTAATTATCATTTACGATTAACTCCGTAATTATACGGCTTAATTATCTGAACAAGGTAATTTGCATAAAATTAACTATATACCTAGGACATTATGAGAAATAAAATGTTTTATTTGTAAGTCCATATTTTTCAGTATTAAGTTATTTGCTGTCTTAAATGCTAATAAAGTTAGCACAAAATTTTCCACGATACGTATCTTATCTATCACAATTGTTAAAAGATGCCACCGAATGGTACCGAGTTTTTTACGAAATTCGCGCATATTGGACAATCCTTCATTGATTTTATAAGGAACAACGAAAAATAGAAATCTAATTCAATTAACTGTCGTAGCATCTATTAATTCTGTAACCATTTTTACAATTAACTTTGATACACGATTTATAAATTAAAATGTATTGAGTATTTGGCCGTCTTAAAATTATTTGTTTTATGTTACGAATCTTAACCAAATTGACATGATTTCAACTGATAGAAATTGAATTATGTATGTATAAGCTAATGATCTGTACAAGTTGTTTGCAGCTATTATCACATTGGCTTCAATTAATAAACTCCATATGTTTTCACTTAAAATTGTTCTCTTGCGGTATTCGTATTCTTCATTCCTGCTCTCTTTGATAGATAGTAAAAATAATACTTTACATATTTTTCCCTCTTCCCAGGAAAAAAATCTTGATTTTTAAATTACTTGCGATGAAGTTCTACCTCGTTTGAATTCAAACCCAAGCTCATCATGTTCTGACCGCTGCGATATTATTGCTCCATACGTCTTGTTCTCAGTATTTAGAAGATAGGCTGTTCCATTTAAAATAACAAAGTTCGTGGCGACTTCCGGTTAACCGGAAGTGCAAGAAACTTGAAAATATTTTAGAAAGAGAGTAAGTACCAAATTATTGCGACCCTAAAATTTTTAAAACTGAAGTTGTTCGTTCAGTCCGATAACTTGTAACTAGCCAGTTCAGTGGGAAATCCTCTATACATATGTAAATTAGGAAAAAGGAACGATACGAAGCAAAGCCAGGGGTATCAAATGGCTCTAACCTTCGTTTTGCAACATCTTATATGATAATGTTTTCAAACATCAATGAAAAGCAAAAATTATTGGATTCGGCGACGAACTTGCGCTAATAACTGCAACAGACAAGTATACACTGATGACCTACACAAATGAAACCTTGAAACAAATAGCCAGATGGGTACAGAAAACCTACCTGTAGCTTGCTTAAGAAAAGACCAAAACCAGTTGTTATAACCTTCAAGAGCTTAAAATAGGCAACGTACAGATTTTACCTAAAAACTGCATTACATGAGAGAACCCAACGCATAGTGGTGGTAAGGGTCGCTTTGGCGTACAGAGTCAGCTGTAACAATCCACATCGTTGCCAATAGATCTGTTGGCCCAGCAACAAAAAACAAGGTATGATAGAGGGAAACAAGCGGAGACCAACACTTTGGCGATTGATAAATGACCAGAAAGATGGAACAATAATACAGTCAAAACATGAGACAATAGCTGTAATATTCGACATAAAAAAGTAGATCAGGTGTAGCCGTAAAACAGTGATTATCATCTCACACAGGTCTGGACTGGGCATGAAAGTTTGTAAAATGTTCGGCACTCAACCGACGAGATTGATTAGGTAGGATACTGAGAAAAACTTGATAAGCAGTTAACAGTAAACAATATGGAAAAACATTATGCTGAAGGCCAAGGAAAACTGAAAAGTAGAGACGCATAGGAACCAGAAAGGTAAAAGTGAACGCGAAGGTAGCTTACTAGGGGCATCTGTAAAATAGATATCTAACAAAATGATTCATGGATGCTCTACGAGACGTGAATAGATAGTTTTAGTGGATGTATCAGTTATTCCACACACCTACTGATGATCATAAGGAATTTTCACCTACCAAAAAGGTCTTTAAACTTTAGTTGAAATGAACTACGTATCAACGGACTGACGCACAGTTAAATATATTCCTCCGGTTAATACATTTAGTTTTATAAGCTTCTACTGTTGAATGTCATCAAATCAATCATAACGGTCATAATAGAGTACACCTTATCGCACTAAACAGTACTTTAAATACGAATTGTATATTGATCTTACTGAAAGTTATTTATCATACAGTAGCTACAACTTATGTTTTTACCATCTACTTAAGTCATTGCACCAAATTAACAATTTCTGTAGTAAATAAGCTATATACAACAATTATTCCGATATATGGAATCTGACGTATATAGGAAAGAAACCAGTAAACTTCGCTACATTCCTTCAGACTCCCATCACTGTGCCCAACACAAAATGGCAAGTCTGAATTTTTTAGTTCATAGATTGCTCACTTTTCCCTTGAACAAGGTATGAGAAAGAGCTAGAAGTCATTAAACGTGGAGCCAGGTGTAATGGTTTCCAACCTCAAATTATTTATAAATTAATTAGGAAGTTTAATTATAGGATTTTTTTGAAAGAATCCACGACTTTTCGAGAAGAAGTCACTAACACACCGTTTCTTACCCTCCCTTTTGCTCCCTCTATCACTAAAGGGTCGAGTAAAATCTTGGGGGCTGGATCTTGGGACGGTTTACAGTTCAGGCACTAATTTGAGAAGTCTGATCGGTAACCCTAAATATAAGGTACAACCTCTGGAAAAGTCGGGGATTTATGAAATTAGTTGTCAAAATTGTAATCAAAAATATATTGGGCAAACAAGGCGTTCCATCTCAACTAGGTTCAAGGAGCATATGGCTAATCTTAAACTCAACAGAATTGAGAAGTCCAGCGTTGCCCAACATATTTTCGAAAACGATCATAATATTGATCATTCTAATGTAAAATTAATTCGACCAATTAGTAATTGTAAATTTCTAAATGTTTTTGAAAGTTTGGAGATTTACAAAAACAAGTCGTGTTTGATGAACAGTGACAATGGTCCTATTCCACATTCGTCATAGTTTTCGTTAATGCGAAGTTAATGATGCGAAACAGTTGGTGGTTGTTTACGTGTAATTTTTAGGTTTCCTGTTAAGTGGTTGTTGTCAATTTATTTAGTTTTATTATCGCCTTGATAATGACAGCTTTGCTGTCGAAACGCGTTGGCATTTATCCAAGTGTTTGGTGTCCTGTGGGTGATAGTGATCTAGAGTTCTACTTCGGCACCAAGAGATCCAGTGAATATTTATGGAGCAATTTTCTAAATGCAAAAATTTGAAATATCCTACAATACTTTTCCTAATACTTTTGTATCAACGCTGGAAACACTGCCAACAGTCACTAAAGAAAATCAAACCTTTCTATACAGTCGACTTTGTACTTCGATGCCTTCCAGTGTTATTCTTTTCCTGACCAGTGGAATGACCGTGGGCTTCTACATTGCCAGGAACTGATCGTATACGACTATTCATGTACTCAGCCTGCTGGCAATCGTTTTAGCACGCACAAGAATGATTACTGCTATGTCGGCGTATCCTATCAGATACACTTATTACATCAGCTCCAATGGGACGATTCAGTCCATACTTTCTAGGTCGGAACCTAGTCTTGAAGCTTAGCTATTTTGCTGTTATATTTTTTGTATATGGCCAGCTCTGCCAGCTTCCTATAACTAAGCTGGCGGCGTACTATCATAAATAAATAGTAACGCTTACTTCATATAGCATCCAACACGACTTACCACCTTACTCAGTTAGAGGCATTTTTTCCATCCAGTATCACCAGTAGTGAACCCTAATTTATGATAAAAGAATGAAATACCTAAACTTGTTTTCATTTAAACACCTTCCCAACTCAAAAGTATCTACATATATTACATATGTACATAAAGAGTAGGGCTAATCTAAAATGCGTTAATCATTTGGAGTATAGATATTATTCATTTACCAAGTTTGACTTGTTACTTCAGCAATTGTTTTAGTAATAATTAAATATATATTGTGCATTCATACATGTCAAATATGTAAAACGAAGTACGTTTAAGCATATCAATAGAATAGAAATAACTATTATATTATTTCTGTGAGAGGATACTATATTTATTATAACTACTCTCTTTCTAAAAATCTGCTATAGTTAGCAGCTTTAGGTGTTCTACTTAGACTTTCTCCAATATACAACGTCTATATGTGTAATTTGTAGGTGAATATATGAATAGAAAGTCGAAATTATACGGCCACTAACCCCAAATATCCGGGAACATGGTTTAAATGCATTAAAATCAATACAGCGTGCTTTACTTATTTTGTTTTTGCAGGATGATGTAAAAATATGGAAAATCTATCGGATATAATTTTCTATTAAACACATATTTTGGTTGCTACAGTATTTTTAATTTTGGATAATTATAAAATAATTGTGTTAAAATGACTCTTTCCGTGATTGCACTATTGAAAATGAAGATGAAGAAGCGGGGAAAGGAGAAAGCGGAAGCACTTGTACGTAATTAGTTTTTTTTAATTTAAAATATTAATGAAAGTGACAAAGTCGTTTCTTAAACTGTTGTTTATTCGTGCAGAAATAATTTCCTAATTAAGAATATTCAAATAGCTGCTGGTGTAATCCATTAATGTCAATTGTTGTTGTAAGAAAAACGAGTATATATTCGTGGTAGTTTGGTTTTTATTGATTCTAGGAACTCGATTGACTGAAAATGGCGTATTTTTTGCGCATTATA
>SMLS01074359.1:0-12569 GCA_004785975.1 Popillia japonica
TAGCACTTGTATGATAGTCTCACTGTTGGACGAGGGTTGTCTTACTGCTGGTCAGCCCATTCCAACACTGAGACACATATTTAGTTTCAAAAATGTCTGTTTTTCTTAATGTTAAATTAGATATTGTGCATTGTAATTTCAGTTAGTTGTAGCCATTAGTGTTTTGATTTGTTCTATACAAAAATAAATATTATTATTTTGAATGTTTAATAATAAAATATTTTTAAAAAAAACTTGTCTCACTGTTGGGCGGTCTCCCCTACTTTTACTTACTATCTCCAATAACTTAGAGAGCAGGATTTAGCAAGATAAAAAAGATTTCACTTAATCACATCCGTTTTGTTTGAAAAATAAAAAGAAAAAATAGTCCTTACATATCCCTTTATAACAACTTACTATTTAGAAATTTACATTCAGATTTTAATTTTACTTATTGCACTGACCTTCAACTGTAGAATGCATATTCTTGCGTTTGATTTGCTTAATTACAAAAACTTACTGTACTGTGCTGTACGGATGAAGGCCATACAAACTGATACAAACTGAAATTATGAAAGGCATTTGAGGCAAGAGACCTTACTATGAACATTTTTCATTTCCTGGGATATTCTTTTAGCCAACCCAATGACAAAAAACCTCTACTAAAAACTTGTTTTTTTGACTTTTGGACGCACAGAGAGGCACTTGGCCGCAATGTGCAACGGCCAGAATTTTTCGCGCACAGAAGCTAATAATAATTGGTTCAAAAATTAACTTCGTTAAGTAGTGTTTTGAAGATAACAGAACTGGGTATTTTTTGTCATACTCAAAATCGGCATTAGCTAACCGACCGCCTATCCTAATTATGTCTAAAAATGGATTCAATGCCACCACGTGACCTTTACAAACGCTTATATCCCTCGCTGCAGTTTTCTCTGTTCCTCTGCAACTAATATTTGACGGTACATTTTTGTCACGTCAGCTGAAATTACGTACCGATGCATCCTAAATCGCACGATAATTGACATAAGATCATCCTGTACTATGGGGCCAACGTATTGAATGTTGTTTAGAGAGAATTCAGTACTTGTGGGAGTGGAAGTGTCGAATACCACGCGTAGTTTGGTGGTGACCCTCTGTTCCTTCAGTACCCCGTGGTGTGCCATATAATATGAGATGGATTCGTCATCGGCGCCATTTATTTCCGTCATGTGACCTAATGAATCGTATTCATGCATCAATGTTGTGTATCCCTATTTTAGCTCGGCGTTTGTTCTTAATTTATTCTCTAATGAGGAAAGTCTACGTTCCGCTTGATATTTTGATTCACCTAACTTTTCTATGCTTTGTTTAAATGGTATAGAAACCGTAAATCTACCATCATCATTTCGCTTAGTTGTAAGGCTGAATGACTCTTCATAAAATTGTTCTTCATCAGGCAGCAATTTTGGTGCCTTGTTTGCTCGATTTCCCAAAACTTAGCCAATTGATCTTGAATTTCCATATCTTTTGAAAAATTACAGTAAGAATAATGTGATATTTGCATCGGTAATGGCCCTGAAATTACCCAGCCTAACTTAGTTTTCTGAGCAATTGCCTTTCCCGAACCTAGTCTTCTCTGTCCGATACATAATAGCTCACAAAATATATCGGCTTCTATTAACACATCGATTTTGCCTGGTTCATAAAATTTCGCATCAGCCAATACTATGTCACTCGGAATATTTAACTTAATGTTCGGACTGACGTGCTCCCTTCAAGCGCTAGTTCCTTTCAAGCTACAGGGAACGTAGACCCTCCGACAAATATATACAAATACAAAACTAACGAGAATCACCCCCAAACACGTGCAAAAAATTCCACACACACACACACACACATACAGATACCAATCCTTTGCCTAAGCAAAGAGAGCAAAAACAAAGAAACGCAAAGCGTAAAATAGGAAAGACTGCCATCATCACTTCAAGCCTCTATAAAGCTGAATTAGTCGCAAAGAAAAAGAAGAAAGATGAAGAGATATTGGTTAAAAAAACAACTTCTTCAAAAATCTAAAACGAACTCTAAACGAGTAAAAGACACTCACAAGAAAAGTAAAATTCAACCAAAACCTAGGTTTATCCTAGCAATAAAGAATCGGAAGAAGATGATGACAATGATGGTGGCGCAGAATGCTTCTACTGCAATGAAGCATTTTCAAAATTAAAAGACAATGCAGGGTGGATACGCTGCTCTAAGTGTAAGGAGTGGGGCCATGAAGCGTGCGTCAGTCGCGAAATAGGTGATGAGTTTGACTGTGAATTTTGTAAATAACTCTTTCATAAATGTCTTTTTTCGTTCATCGCTATATTAAAAATAAAATTGTTACATTCAAACTAATTGTAAAATAATTATTCAATAAATTAGTCAATCTTAAGTTGTGTTTTGTAAAATAAAGATGGTTGTCTAACGGATTTCATTTGTTTCTTTTAAAAAAACTTCGTCGGGTAAAATAGCCGGTACATGACCACTTTACCCGACTTGGAAGAAAGTGGCCACTTTGCAAGTGCAGCACCAACATCTGAATCAGTTAGTTTTCTTTTGGTTTTCTTGGCGGCAGGTGTACATGGATTCATTTCAGTATCTTTGAAATATTCACCAATGGCGATTTGTCGACAATAATAGGATCCTCCAAATTTTGTGTTGTTAAATTAGATAACTCTGAGTTTGTATCTTCATCCTGTCTGATAGAATTGGATTCGAACCCCGGTATGTTCTTTCTGAATTTGGTTTTCTGTAGTTTCCCAAATTTCACCACAAATGGATTCCCATTTGCGAATAACATTTTAAGTCGGTATATAGCCGCCGGCACAATAATAACTTATGATCATGGCCCCCCGTAACTGACGCAAGCTATTGGGGAATGTGAAGGCTTGAATTCTTATTATTCTTATTCTCTTGATATATTTTTTTCTACTTCTAGGTTAATTAGAACACTATTAATCTAAAAGCGGGGAAAATATCAGGAAAGCCTTTAATAATAATAATTCGAGTGTAGCAAATAGCTAAAACATAAACAATCAACTTATATTGTAAGATGCAGTGGTATTCATTGTTATCGAAATAATTTTATTACTCAATTTATATTTCTTAATAATATATGTTATAAAATGAATTTTTATTCTATTATTATATTTATTTCATAACGAATAAATTGCGATTTCGACATAACCGGAAATTAAAATAACATAATGTATATTATTAGAATGGGGTTGGCATTCGAGATGGGTGTGACGTAAAACAAAGCAATCTGCTATCTACAACCCACATTTTTATCAGTAATGACAGCACTACAAGCAAGCAAAGTGTTCGTTTATTATCAACTGGCTTATATTTCGACCTCGGTTTGGTGGATTGATAAGATGCTCATTTTGCTCTTCAGGTACAGGTTCATTCTGTTACCAATTAATGGGTACTTCTTCGTTCATGTCCAAACCAATGTTATGCAGTACAACAGTTGCAACAATAATGCCCATGACAGTTGGCAACTAGACTCTCACCCCTAAACTTAAAATAGGAAACCTCCTTTTCCACACACCATACTGTCTTTCAACGACATTACGGGTCATGATTTGAAACTCGTTATATAGATTTTCTGCATCTGTCATCGTTTGCTGAAGTGGAGTCATTAAATATGGTTCGATTGCGTATCCACTATCGCCAACCATTAGATATCGACGAACTCGAACTTGTGCTTGTATTTATAAATATTCAAAGTCGACGATATCAGCGAATATAAACTCGTGATATAAACAATAAAATCAAATGCCACATACACAACTGTCAGGGGGTTATAGGTTAGACTTAAAGCCGACTTTAGCGCTAAAGTAAAAAAAATGAACTTTAATGTTAATGACTGCTTTTACTTTAAAATGTGATTATGAAATGCATTTCAAAAGTTAAAGTCGACTTTAAAATTTAAAGTCACCCA
Source organism: Popillia japonica (assembly GCA_004785975.1). Classification (NCBI taxonomy): domain Eukaryota; kingdom Metazoa; phylum Arthropoda; class Insecta; order Coleoptera; family Scarabaeidae; genus Popillia; species Popillia japonica. Next base: position 3,950 of record SMLS01074359.1, read on the forward strand.
ACTCTATCATGAAAACAGCTGAGTTGCAATTGATAATTTTGAAATTAGAAGCAATATACGTAACTCAACAAATTTCGGTATTAGAGAATTTCGATAATTATTATTTATTGTGCACTGCACAAGTTTTAATAGAATTCTGTTATTTAAAATTCATATGCCTTTAATTACCACATCATATAAATATTTCCAGCTGTACTCTGTTCCTATCTCTAACATGACCATAATGCCTTCTGAGCTCTACCTACATATTACTCAATGATTTGGAAAATTGGGCAACATCAAAAAGATGCCTCAAAATAGAAAACTTCCATTACTATTTGCAGAACGATCTATATAGAAGTCAATCATGCTTGGCGACACTGATAAATATTGGTAGAAACCTTTGTCACGGTATTTCAATTCATCTACAGAACACAAGTGTGGAACAGATCAACCCAAATCAAATCTTGGTAATTCCGACCCGACCTGAGAAGGTGAAAAGTTATTGCAACGGTCAAGGAGTCCATGGTATTTATAAGCCGAGTATCATATACCTCGAAAACTGCAAGATCAATGTCTTGGGCAAAATATTGTCTCGAAGTCCTATACAAAAAGAATTTATATTTAATTTTCCAAAATTAAATATAACTTTAACGAAAGAGAATCAAGAAATTCCCTACATCTACGCAACATTCAATAAAGTAAAGAACAACATCTCAAAAGTCTTATTACCAACCTACATATGGAAAGTCAAGAAGCACATCACGCCTGGATCAACAGCAGATTACCTTGAATTTTTATTTTTATTATAATTATTATACTTTTATATTATTGTATAAAACATGTATTAAAGCAAGGTTATCAAGCCCTGACAAACGAAAAAATCCAATACCTTCATTTCTCGACTTGAGGAGGGAGGAGTTATGATATCGAAAAATACCCTTCATGTGTTATTAATGTATGGTGTTATTATGTTATTATGATTACTCAGAGACATTATAGGATGAATCACAGGATACAAGTCCATTTCAAATTTATTTTATTTACTTCTAAATGTTTAAGCTGAAGATATCATTAAATATATAAACCCTTAATAATTGCCGAATTGCTGTTCGTTAGTATATTGCATATTAATTGGAATATTATAGTTTATTGTTATTCTAGTTATTGTATTTTAAATAAACTTAAAAAAAATAAATTCATATACCATTAAACGTAATTGCACTCATCCATCGGTCAAAAATTAAAAAAAAATGCAAATACAGTTACAGCATTACGCTTAATAGAACATATAGAACGTTTAATAGATATCGCCGTTTATATGAACATTTTCTTGAGGAACAGAAACTAAATGCTAACTCCAATATTTTACGCATTTCGTTGGTGCATCATTTCGCTTAATAGAACAATATGCTTGTCATATATTTCAAGAAACGTTTTATTAGTCGTAAATAAATGTATTTACAAACCGTTCGTTCGTTTTTCATTTCTTAAAATAGTGATCTTTGATAACTCAAAGCATTTATACGCCAACTTCAAGACAAGTTTGTTAGTTAAAATGCCACGGAAAGACCTATCTTCGTTTGATAAAATACAAATTATAGAAAAAAATAAAGAAACAACCTGGAATCCCTTCCCACAGTGAATTATCACGTATAACAGGTGTTTCGAGAGCTACAATTTCTCGTATAATTATGAATCAAGAGAAATTGCAAAAAGAAGTATTATGGCAGGAGACTGTACAACCACCCCTCCACCATCTCAGTCTCCGTCCACTCCCCGGACGCGCCGACATTCTTTCGTCCCGGCGTCAGGCCGGATATCCTGGACATCGCAATCGCAAAAAACATCCCGACCACCCTGGATGTCCAAGTCTTGGCTGAGCTTTCGTCGGACTGATTTCGTTTGGGGCGGGGACGGACTCCGCCGGGGGTCCCTTGGTTCGCAGGGTCGATTAGCGTGCCTTTGAGAGCGACATCGGCGCGAGAACCTTTAACCTGACCGACATCCGTAACACTACTGAGTTGGAAAACGCCGCCGGCACCCTCTCTGAGGAAATTGCCAACAGCTTACGGTCTGCAACTTCTTATGTGGCTTCAACGCCGAACAGGTGGCTCCCATCCGCTTTAAAGCAGCTCCTCCAAGAGAAGCGGAAAGCCAAGGCTCAACATGGAGCAACGGAGTTTTCTGCATAGCTCACAAAATAATACTGTATAAGACACCAGCGTACCTTTACAATAAAATTATCTTTCGGACCGATGTACACCATCTTAATTTGAGGTACAGGAGATTGCTGACTCCTCCTATTCACAGGCTATCAATTTTTAAGAGGTCGTTCACATATGTTATCAGCTTGAAATCCCTGAGTAGTCCGGGTCCAGTCGTCGAACTGACCGGTCGATCGTTCGCGGAGCTCTGTCTTCGTATTATATCTTCTCAGATTACTACATAATCCAAAAAAGAATACACTTAATCTTATCGGTGCTGTCTATTTGAAAACTAGAAAAAGAATTTTAGAGTGCCGGGACAGGGAGAGGCGGCGGCTGTCGGCTCTGCAAAACGTCGTGACGCCTTCTGCGATCCCCCAACTAGGGCACTCCGCCCTAAACGGGGAGGGCAGCACTAGGGACTCCTCTGCGAGTCCTAGAAATCCAATTAGCGACCGGATCTTCCATCTCGACGCTAGAGAAAATTTCATTTCTCTTCTCTCTCTCTCGACTTCCCGACGCCTACCTGTCGGCAGATAAGACGCCGGGATTAACATTATCTACATCCCAAATCCCGTTGGGAAGAAACGACTGCACCCACTGAGGGTAGCATTTCATCTTTGAAGACTCCCTGCCAATCGGCAGCTCGTACCATCTGTGATAATATATTTACTTCTTCTAGGAAATTTCCACTTGTTTACGGACTCGGACGTTGGAAAGAGAGGTCTATCGCTCCTTGTCTAGCGCGTGGCAGGTCGGTGTTCGTGAGAGCCGGTTCTTGCGGTTAAGGAGTGCATGAGGGCCTCTCCGCAACCCGCACACTCCATACGGGACCGACCTGCGTTAGTACTGGCCATTTTTGTGCTAGTTTTTACTTACATTCCTTACCAGTATTTTGTACGGCGATTTACCATCTTAATATCGCATTCCTGTACGAAAGAAAAAGACAGCAAATTTTATCTCTTTTTAAGCGCTAAGAAATTTTATTCAGAGGCAAATTGAATATTCAAACTTACATTAACCGAGCGAATTTCCTTTTTTATTCTTTTATCTGACCATTTTATCTATTTTATTCTTTTAGCTATTCGATACTTATTTAAAATTTTACATCATTAGTCATTTACTAACGGTCTTAATCTGTTTGTGCTTTTCTCCGTGGAAGAGAGACGCAAGATTTTTCTCTTTTTAGCGCATACGATATATTCAGAAAGAGATCACTGAAACACCGTGTCTTTCAAATAAATGTTTGAGCTCTTTTGCGAATGACACAGTGAAAATTTCTCGATTTTCCGAATCGCCATAAATCACAGTATCTCTAAAGTGGTGAAACTTTTGGGTGCTACGGCCTAATTAGCCCCACCACTTAATCAAAGATTTCACTCTCCTGTCGGAGAATTCTGTCTTAACGGCATTTTAGTGTGACCGTACTTTTATTTTTACCTCTGAAACCTGGTCTCAAGCCAGGTGATGACATCGATAAGATTAAGGTACTTTCCCAGTCGGAGCCTACACAGACGACCAATAACACCCAATCAAGGAGGTTTCCTCCACTGCCCAGTCGCCCTCAGAGGCCCCAGAAGCCAACCACGGTTCTCAAGGCACCAATTCCACTTGTGTTGGTCAAAATATCTAAAGACCAAAAGGCAATTTACCATCTTGATAAGGTCGTCTCGTTGGAGGTTTCCGTCGAAACCCTAAAATCTCGCCCCACAATAGGGCAATGCTATCGATGTCAAAAATTTGGGCACGCCCAATCCAGGTGTACGGCGACGAGGAGATGCGCAGCGTTTGCTGGTGACCACGAGCCTGGCGCCTGCGAACAACCCAAACAGGTACCTGCGACCTGCGCAAACTGCGGAGAGGAACACTCGGCTAACTACCGCGGTTGCGCCCGATACCCTAAGTCTACTCTTAGGACAACCAGACCCACTGACAGCCCGGCAGACACCACTCGAGCTCGCTCTCGGGCTTCGCATGGCTTCTCGCTCTCTTCGTAAAGAAGCACTTACAACACGTTCCAATATTTATCCCCGTCCTTCGCTTCCTTGAAGTAGTGGGAGTAGAGATCTCGGTCCGCGGCCTTGGGCCCCTGAAGGTTTTCTCCGTTTACGCTCCACCTGGACGTGATCCTGGTTGGTCTGAGCTTGGCCACTTGATCTTCGACGATACTCCGGTCCTGGCGGCCGGTGACTTCAATGCGAAACACGGGTCCTGGGGATGCCGAATCTCGAACGAGTATGGCAGGAGACTGTATAACCACCTCTCCACCATCTCAGTCTCCGACGCGTCATCCCCGGACGCGCCGACATTCTTTCGTCCCGGCGTCAGGCCGGATATCCTGGACATCGCAATCGCAAAAAACATCCCGACCACCCTGGATGTCCAAGTCTTGGCTGAGCTTTCGTCGGACTGATTTCGTTTGGGGCGGGGACGGACTCCGCCGGGGGTCCCTTGGTTCGCAGGGTCGATTAGCGTGCCTTTGAGAGCGACATCGGCGCGAGAACCTTTAACCTGACCGACATCCGTAACACTACTGAGTTGGAAAACGCCGCCGGCACCCTCTCTGAGGAAATTGCCAACAGCTTACGGTCTGCAACTTCTTATGTGGCTTCAACGCCGAACAGGTGGCTCCCATCCGCTTTAAAGCAGCTCCTCCAAGAGAAGCGGAAAGCCAAGAAGCGGGCACAGCGGACTCGTTTCCCGTCGGACATAGCCGCTTCCAATGGCCTAGCAAAAAGCCTACGAACTTCACTTAACAACGACAGATGGTGGCAAAAGGTCTCCTCCCTGGCGACAAATGATGGGTCGCTCTGGAAAATGACGGGGGCCCTTAAAAGAAACAAAAACAGGCCCAAAGGAATCACCCCTCTGCAAGGCCCAAACGGACTGACGTATGCCTCAGCTGACAAGGCCCAGATTCTGGCCGACCATCTCCAATCGGTCCACGAGACCGCCGAGGAGGACGATTCTGACGACGAACTGAACGTCACAGTTGAAGAGTGCCTCCGCTCCCTACCAGAATTGGAGGACGAAGAACTAGCCCCCACTTCCACGGCGGAACTAAGTTCGATCATCGGTTCCTTGAAGATCGGAAAGGCACCGGGGTACGACTCCATCACCAACACGGCCATCAAGAAGCTCCCTCCCAGAATCTTGGACGAACTCACACGCATTGTCAACGCTGCGATGGCCCTGAGCTATTTCCTATCTGTCTGGAAGCACGCCATAGTGGTCACTATTCTGAAACCTAGCAAGGACCCACTCTTCCCCAGAATTACCGTCCCATCTCCCTAATCTCTTGTCTCGGAAAGGTCATGGAAGCAGTCATCCTCGCCCGCCTGAAAGAGGACATTTTTCTTCATGAAGACATAATCCAGAACGAACAGTTCGGCTTCCGCGAAGGCTTATCAACAGACTTGCAGCTCTTTCGCCTGACCGAGGCCATCCGGGACAGTCTGGAGAGGAGAGATACTCTGGGAGCGCTGTTTCTTAGCCAGGGCCTTTGACACCGTCTGGCACAACGGCCTCACCTATAAGATGGTGAAGAAGGATATGAACCCAAGACTGGTGAGGTTGATCCAGTCGTACTTGCGGGAGAGGACCTTCTCTGCCCGTCAGGGGAAGGATCTCTCTTCACGAAGACCAATAGCCGCTGGAGACCCGCAAGGATCGCTCCTAACCCCGACCTTGTTTAATATCTATATGTCTGACCTCCCGAAGACCCCCACTGTGGAAGTTGCAATGTATGCTGACGACACGGCGCTCTACACGACATCAAGGGACGAAAACCTGATCAGACAAAGGCTCCAGCGCGCACTGGATGAGATCCTCGACTGGGGATCGAGATGGCACCTTCACCTGAATGAGACAAAGTGTGTGGCAATCCACTTTACGAGGGGCCGCCGCCCTCCACCCGATAATATCTTCGTTGGCGATTTTCGGCTTCCTTGGAGCGGCTCCGTCCTATATCTTGGGATGTTACTCGACTCCTGCCTCACGCTCAAGCACCATCTTAACAGAGCGCGTGAGAAATTTACCACCGCGAGGAATGTGGTATACCCTCTGCTCTGCCAGAGGAGTAACTTATCGCTTAAAATCAAACTGCTCATATACTACACGTTCCTGCGTCCCATAGCCACCTACGGCGCGCTGTCCTGGCACAGCGGCGCGAAGACCCACATTAAGCACGTGGAAACTCTCCAGAATAGGATCCTCAGGTTGATTACGGGAGCCCCATGGTTCGTGAGGAATCAACAACTACGCGACGATCTCCAGGTTCCCTCGTTGAAGAGATACATCGAAAGTCTGGCCACCAAGACAATGGAGAGGATCCAGAGAGCAGACAACCCATTGGTGAGCAGACTCGCGGAGCTGGACCCGGACAGACCTCCCCCCACGACCTTCGTCAGGAGAGCCCTGGCGATGATCGAAGACCCGTCGAGGGATGACCAGCACCTAATCGGACAATTTTTATCCACCACGGAGACGTCACCGTACCCCCACTACCCACCAACACTCAGCCAGAAGGCAACCTAGAGGAATAAAGGGCCCAAGAACCCAGGTTCGTCCCTAGCAGAGCGAAAGATGGATTATAGGTTGAAATCCCTGTCACCTCTGTTATTTAAATCGTCTCTTCGCAAACACCTATTACAATTGAATTTGTAATTTCGGTGTTCTCGTGTGCGTGCACGTAGCTTTTCCTCTTTACTTCAATGCACTTTTCTTCTATTTGCTGTATTATATACCTATATAATATACCTAGTTCTGTGCTGTGATGATGTGTGGGACTGATTTACATAAGCTTGTTTTTTTTTGTTTTTTAATTTTTAGTTTTGGTAGACTAGCATTTGCTGAAGTTCGCCAATTGATGTATGTACATATTACACTTTTGTAATCATTTTTTTTTTGTTACTATTTGTTTTTTTTTATATACATCAATAAAGTCTATTATTATTATTATTATTAGTACAGCTAACAACTGGTTTAGCTCAATTGAATTGGTGGGTGAGTTAAAAGCTAGAAATTTAACGTATACAGACACATTACGAAATAACAAAAGAGAAATTCCATCGCAATTTATGCCCAACAACACAAGACAAGTAAAATCTTCTTTGTAGAGATATATGAGTCTTCTATCATACGTTCCCAAGAAACGCAAAGTGGTATTACTTATTTCATCGATGTCAGTCAAATAACAATGATGATCAACCCGAAATGATTCTTAATTACAACAATAGAAAGGTAGGAGTTGACTCTCTTGGTGACTGTGTGTGGTATATAGTTCAAGCAGAAGAACTAGACGCTGGCCGATGGCAATGTTTTTCCAGATATTGGATATGAGTACTGCCAACTCTTTTATGATGTACAACATATACAACAATAATTGTCAATTACGTCGGTTTACATTTACGAAAGATTTGGCAAGCAAGTTAGTGAAACCCCATATGGAGTCCACAACGTAAAAATTTCATTAGAGATTCGTAACACAGGGTCAGAAATAATATTGAACATCGAACCGGAACCAACACCTGCAGAAACACTAGAAAAGAGGAGGTATTGTTTTTTGTGTGCAAAACTAAAGAGAAAGACCAGATATCGTTGTCGAAAGTGCTTTTTTTTTATATTTAAAATTTTCAAAGTTTTGTCTTTTGGCACTCTTTTGGCAGTGGGCACGGGGTATCCCGTCCCCCGTTATTACCTTTTTGTGAAGATATCTATCTTGTGACTATGTATTATACTGGAAATTATGTTAAGGAAAAAAAAATATATCTGTTATAGTTCATTTGATTTATATCAATAGACAAGTTTATTAAATTTGAAGCTTTATTATTATTTTTCTATTTTTACAATTATTAATTTTCTAAACTTGTTATACATCATCGTGTTCTATGTAAAAACGGCCTTCTTTTAATGAATAAGAATAAGAAAAAATGTTAAAAAAATGCGACACCCGCGGGTGTTCCCTTGTCAGAAAATAATGAGAAATCAGCAGGCAGTCTGTCAGACTCTACGTCAGTACTAAAAGTACGAAAAGTAAAAAAAACGTGAAACGTGCTCGTATGAATAAAGATTCTTTAGAAACGGCAGTAAACGATGTTTTGTTGAGAAATATATCGATAGAAAAGGCAGCAAAAAATAATTCTATTGCAAAAACCACTTTCCTTCGTCACTTAAAAGCTCACAAATTGTCAAAAAATCAATTATTTTGTTATGTATCTAATATTAAATGTAAGAAGATATTTAATGAGCTAGAAGAAAACATGTTAGAAGATTATATGTTAATGGCATTTAAATTGCACTATGGGTTATCAAAGGAATTGTTAGCTAAATTAGCTTACCAGTTCCGTGTGGCAAAAAAAGACCATGCCTCGGAATTGGTTAAATGACACAAAAATATACCTGTTCTGGTCGTGTTCATTTTTCTCTAGATAATA
>SMLS01074360.1:0-18324 GCA_004785975.1 Popillia japonica
GTGGTCTGATAAGATCTTTGTCAATATACGATATTGGTATTATTGAAGTTGATGCCTTCTAAAGATCTTTTTTGGTTATATGCTCTCAGAAGAGTTTTAGTTTGCCTCACACCGTGGAGATTCTCCCAGTATTTGGATTTTCTCTGCTCTACTTCACATTTGAGCTTGTCACGTTACACTACTTTTCCCACAAAAGGCTTCTGGAGCCACAATAGGTATTCTGGCATTCGTCTCAGCGAAATTCTTTGTTATCTCGCTTCCTTGCATTCACGTGTGCCTTGTAACCCATCCTAGAGTTGTTTTTTTCCTTTTGCCTAGTTCATTTAGTTTGTCTAGACCCCTCCAAACATCTTGGAGCAAATAATTTTTGAGTTCTGTGCCCTGATGGTTGCTTGACTGTCAGACATGTGTATTATCTCTTATGTATATAGTAATGTAAATTATCTCTTGTTTTTCGTAGCTGCTGTCAATGTTGAACTGGGCGCATTTAGCGTGTATTTTCGTCTGGAAAATACTTGGGTACATCGTGATACTCTCCAAATATTTGGTTGTAGGCTTGTATATCCCTATTCCAATTGCCTCTCCTGTTTTCGAGTCATCGGTATACCGTTTGATGGCGTTACTATTGAGTTTCGAGATGGTGTCTTTGTCCCGTTCGCTCGTGGAACTAAGATTTGTGATAAATCTTTTCACAGTAGGGTTTAGTACTACTACAATAGCTGTTGCAGGACAAGTTCTCGTTGCCTCAGCTATGCATACACATGCTAATCTGTGCACTTTCAACGTATTAGGCCTCGAAGTGGCCAGATTACCTTTATAGATATCGAAAAAAATACCTTTATCGCGAAGATATCTTTATGAAACTTAAACTGTACTTGACTACCTATTAACTAATTATAATATATGTTTTTTAGAGTTCTTGTGATATTGGAAACTGTAAAAAACGAGCAGTATATATTTTCTGGAGTGGTTCTTGATATTAACCCCCAAAATGACACCTATCAAAAAATATATCTTATTTGTTCATTAAGTAGCTTACATGTTAAAGTTACAAACGCGTTGAATTGGTGGAACGTAATTCTGAAAGAGGAAAACCAATTATGGATACGTGCTTAGATATCATTTTTTTATCAAAAACTACATTGAAACCTGTCAACCTACCTATCGTCATAAATACGAAGAGTCCGTATATTGGAAGGTTACCTCGTAACTTTTTAACCAATCAAAAAAAGGGCGCAAACGCGTCATCATGTATGCTCTTTTTAAAAAGTAAAGTAGTGCATATACCAGTCAAAATAGATATGTCAACACATATTGCCTTTAAATAGCTACTATATGTTAGATAAAAGTGCCAGAAACTCTTTCCAATATAGCTGGTTGCAAAAGCAATACATTAAAAGCGAAAAGAGAAGGAGAACAAATAGCATTTCATAAATTTCCTAATAATATACATACATTAGAAATCCATCGATTGCAAAATCTCAAACGAAAAAGGAATTTTCAACTGAATATAAAAGGAGCAGTAAACATTTTCAAACCGAAGATTGCAAAAGAAACAAACTTTTAAATAGATTACCAGGAAATTTGAAATAGTAGGTCTTTTTATTTCTACAAATATTATCTTCTTACTGACATTTGTCAAAGCATATGTTATTATTAGTATTTCGCAAGGATTTTAATTGTATTTACAAAAATGAATTTTGTGAGAATATATTACTGGAACTACTTCATCTTATTATTAGCAATTCCAACATTAAATGTACTAGCTCCAAAACCACAAACCGTTTATTACATTGCACTACTTATACTTTTTAAAAAGAGCATACATGATGACGCGTTCGCGCCCTTTCTTTGGATGGGTTAGAAATATTACGAGGTAACCTTATAATATACAGAGTTTTCCACGTAACCCGTTCGTTAGAAGGTTTCTGTGTTAACGTCTTAGGGCAGTTCTGAAAATTTGTAAAGCGTAATGTTGCTACTTGGTGAGTCAAAATAAAATTTTTACACTGTACGTAATTTTCCTCATAGAAGGCAACCAAACATTAAAACATTCAAACGACTAGACATGAATATGCAGCGGTATGGAAGTTTGAAAAAGTCCATCAAAACTAGGGAAAATAATTTAATATTAGTACAAGATCGTAACGGGAATGGTGAATTATTAACATTAGCTTCTGTTGAAACAAATAATTTCACATGTTGAGTGTTATGGACAGATGAATCTTATTTCTCTAATTGCGGAGTATTTAATCGACATAATGAACACTACTGGTCTACCGAAAATCCGCATGTTGTAGTTCCACGTCGAAGTGAAGTTCGATTCGGTTTTAACGTATTTTATGGTATAATGGGAAGTCATTTAATTGGGCCTGCAACCTTTGACGTAACGTTGACTGCTCATCGGTATTTAGAAATTATTGAAACAACAGTAGAAGATTTCGTAGATGACTTACCTTTGGCAAATAGGATTGGGCTTTGGTACCAGCAAAATGGATGTCCAGCCCACAATTCCCGAAATGTAGTAACTTATTTAAATGATCTATTTGAGAATAAGGTTATTGCTACCAACACCACTATTAGATGGCCAGCCAGATCAGCAGATTTATCACCTCTTGAGTTTTTTTGTGGGGTTTATTAAAACATAAGGTATACGGAAGTAATCAAAATTATAATAATGTTGAAGAGCTGCGCGAAGCTGTGCTAGAAGCGTACGCAAGTATTAATGGAAATACGTTACGGAAGTATTATTAAACGTTGTGAATTATGGATAGCAAACAATGGTCACCATTTTGAAGATTAGATCTTAGAAGAAAATGACAATTTTTGATTTTTTTGACATAACTTCTGAATCGTTCGAAATTTTGAATTTTTTAAAACAGATTCTAGATCAGCGCATAAAACTGCAAAACATTGCCCATTTAAACAAATCTCTATCTTCAATAATAACGAAGATGCCCATGCAATCCTACCAGATTTGGGACAGCCTGTATACAGGCTGTATCTGAAATAAAAGTAAAAAATATTAAGAATGGTAAGATACAATTATGTAGAATATAAATCCAAAAAAAAATTGTCAAATTACAACGCGAATGCCAAAATTAAAATCTGGTTGGTTCCATGTCTGCAACATCTATGTACATACATACATACAGCTTGGCAAAGTCAACTGAAACAGTGAGTCATCACGGCACACGAAGGCGGAGCGAACTCGATGACCTCGTTATACTACTAGCCAAAAGTAAAGTGCCAGTCAGTACTTTATTTATATGTAGTACCTCGGTTGGCTCCGTTGACACGATGTTCCAGACATTTTGACTGGCACTATGACTATACGTGTGTGTGGGGCTCGTGCCACTATATACTATTATTCGCCACGCCCACATCACAGAACGTGCAAATCACAGAGTACTCCATGATGACGTGCTCTTCAAGACGGCAGGCGTCTTACGGTGATTGCATTTCATTTCTACGTTGTCTAATTACCCGAATTGACCCCGGCGTGACCCAGCCCACTTGTGCTACTGCGCTGTTTCAGTAGAACTTTGCCAAACTGTACGACGAAACAGACTGACTCTGATTGTGCGTTGCATACGCCTATCGCTACACCTGCTCTTTGCTAGATATATTGTTACAACACAGTGGCGTGGCGAATATTTTATAAATATCTATCTATTTTTTTCTCCCGCCTGGAGGGGAATTTGCGCAAAAAAAATTGAATTTAAGTTTAATAAAATAATATCTTTCCATTTTTCATAGTCTTTACTTTTCTTTCAAATACACCCTGTATATATTTAGGCAAATGATTATGTTAATGAAAGCTAAATTGTTTTATTGAGTATTTTGCGGGGATTTCGATTATCAACTGTGAATTAAGTGGGATTCTGTTTTTCATAGGCGATAGGCAATAGCGGGGAAAACAAAAGAATATCGTAAAATGATAAACACGTAAAATTGTAAAACAAAAAAGGAAGAGCCAGTAGAAAGTTAAAGCCTATTATTACAAATTGTGAAGATTTAAATAGTATCAACCTTATTGTAGAAAATCTTTACACACTGGGTCTGTTTTTTGTCATAAATGTAAGCCGATAATATACATATAGAGATATGCAACCGACTGTGTCTACTATACGTGGTGATAATGTTGAACATGACATTTAGGGCAGTGATTTGGATGTTTTGCCGCAATAGTTCACGCCAAGAAGAATATGTAGTTTCAAATCAATAGAACTAAAACAAGACATATCTACTGTACGCTATGTGAATCCAAAAAAGCCTCAAGCCCTTATGCCTTCAAGCATTTATTAAATGAAGAATTTTTATTGCAAAAGGACAGATGTTCCCCAAACCATTTGATAAAAAAATCGATTCTTTGAGGATGAATTACAGCTACTACCAGTTTATTTTAATCAAAGTTTCATAAAACACTAGTCTTTTAGCTAATAATGCTGAACAAGTACTACACATTAAAGTTGGCAGATTTTAGGTTTCTCAAGAACCAATATTGTTACGTTTTAGGGTTTTTAAATAATCTTCAGGCGATAATATTTTCACAGAAGTATTTATTTAAACTAATTTAACACTTAAGAATTACTTGGTAACGTAGAACACTAATTAAACTATTTATTTCAACTAACACAAATTTATATGCACTTTTCGTATTTATATTCACAGCGTCCGTTCTAATTACGCGCTAGTTCAAGACTGTCCCGCATACGAGATTGTCACCCTTATATACATAAAATATAGCTTCTAGAATTCTCTACACTAAACTAGACTGTTCTAGAACGCCCTCTCTAGAATGTCTCCAGAAAACACGCGAACCATCCATATATCATAATTACAGTGCACTGCATAATCCATTTTAAACGGCTTTGTCGCTAGATGGCGCCATTCGTAACAATATTTACATCAAGGTATTCTCAATCAGTCTCAAATTATTTCCACCAGATAATCGAAGGTTTTGTAAGAGATATTTTACCACCTCATTTTGGAGTAAATCCGAAAAGTAGATAAGCTCTTATTAATAATTTGGAGAATCTTCTTTTGGTTTCATTTTTGACGGTATTATATTAGGCATAAAAAAGTAGGAACAACAATTTGCTAAAGAAAATCTTACAGTGGACAGAAGAAAATACCACTCTGTAAACCCTTTACGATTTGAGCAACAAATGGCTGTATAGATGACCAGAGTAAGTCGCTACAATGGAACGATAAACGATTAAGCACGCTACGACAATCAGGTGGCATCTGCATTGTTGATCGCGGTTTCTGTGACGTGATCGATTATTTAAAAGATCAAGGCTTTTATGTACTTATGCCGGCTTTAAAGGGGAAAAGAGCCCACATTACAGTAGAAGACACAAATGCGTCACAATTTGTAATTAAAATAGGTTGAAGCTGGACATGGCACTATTGGTAAAAACCATGATTTATTATAAAATGTTCTGGACAACAACCTTTCACCTGTGGCAAAATCACTGTGAAGCTGTGACAGCTGGATTTTTAAACAACGGTTTTATAAAAAATTGAACTCTGATGTTGAATTTACCAACATTATTATTCCCTTTATCAGAGCGTCTAAATCAATTATATTTACTATTTAGCACAGGCTCGTTATAAATCAATAATAATTGTAAAAGCAGCCCAAGTATTGACCTCCATGTTTGATGCGACGAATATAACAACTATTATTGAAGAAAATAGTGATGTTTGATTAAATTTTCTGTATAATAACGTTATTCGTAATTATGCTTATATTTTGTATGATTGAATTTATTATAATACATATATTACTTCATCCTCATACCTTAATTGGTTTTTAACCTTCAAAACTATCACTTGCACCAATTTGAGGGTTTTGTAGCTTTAACATGTGATAGTTAGTAGTGTTAGTAGAGTTAGTATATAACACCACTTCAAAAAATATACTTCTCGTTTTTACAGTATCCAATATCACAATATTACTAGAAAACATATAATTAATTGATAGATAGTTTAGTACAGTTTAAATTTCATAAAGATATCTTCAATAGGTACTAAAAAAAAATTACGTTAAGGATTGTCACCCCCATTATTCCTTTACTGTTAGGGATATGAAATTAATTATGAGGTTCATTAATATGAAGAACAATAAAAACAAGGTAAGTACCCTTCATCAAATGCGAGTGCAGATTTTTTGCATGCTTAACTGGCTAGACCCTTTAGACGTAAAATACCTATGCACCAATCTACCTACCTGTACATACATATATATGAAATATAAGTAATCAAATATCACTCGTATAATTATCTCCGAAAATGACAAAAATATTCGGAGCATGCATTTGCATATATGAATTCAATTGAAAAATTTCTAGAATTTCCTTTTTTTGCAGCTAGCTTTCTGAAGCTGATTGCGCATATGAATAATCACAATCCAAGATCTAGATCATATGTGGGCAACAACCGGCCCACGGGCCGCCTCCAGCCCGCTGTAGGCTTTGATCCGGCCCGCGAGACATTTTGAAAAACTCAATAACAAAAATTATACTACTTTCTTATACTCACTCAGCGAGCAAGCCGATTGGCGGCCACTATCAAAGAGTGAGGCGGCAAACATCAAACCCTTTGGTGCTTGCCGCCTCACTGGCGGTGCAACAAAAGATTATTGCTTCTCAAATGTTCTACAGTAGACGATTCTAGATCATTCCTTCATTTTGCCTATATAAGCGGGTGGATGGCCCGAACTTTAGTTCAGTTCTATTGGAGCTACCGAGGTGATAACTTCGACAAGCGTTATCCTAGCGAACTGCTAGTGCCGTCAATTTGCTTTGTGACTTTGTGTACAGGGTGGCCAGCTAAGAATGCAAAGTGCTGTATCTCGTAAACTATTTGTTCGAGAGACTTGCGGAAAAAAAGATATTACTAAAGTGGACAAAAGAAGATCGTGGAAAATATTCTCACATTTCCAAGATGGCCGCCAGAGGGCGTAACCGTCATTTTAAATTTTTAAAGTGATTTTTCAGTGAAATCCACTTAGTAAATGTTACTAAAAAATATGTGCCTTTTAAAGCTGAGTTTTAATCGAGCAATTTTTGTTTAACATTTTTTGACGTATCTATTAAAATAAAGTGGTGGGAGATAATTTGATATTTCTTTAAATAAACAGCTGTAACTCCCAAACGGCTGAACGGATTTTAACAAACTTGGTCCCGTTGGAAAAAGCATTTATTGTTCCATCAAACCCATCTTACCTATGATTTATCTAATTCTTGGTGACGCCGCTAGAGCACGCTTTTTGATATAATAACAGAAAATTGCAAAATTCTCTAAAAAATCAAATGCAATAATATGACTTTGTTTCCATAAAAATCTAGTGAAATGATACCTAAATAGGTTAGTCAAAGCGGTATCTCGATATCTTACTCGTAGCTTGAAATATCGAAGAAAAAAAATTAGTTGTCATATAATTTTTAAAAAAAACGCTATTACACCGGTATATATTGCTGTTTATTTGTCATTTTTCAAGATTCAATGATAAAATTTAATAATTTAATCAATTTTAAATAATAAAAGTATTTTGAGTTCAAACAAAATTAGAAAAAACGTGCAGGAGCATAATAAGAAAAAAGAATCGATTTTGGAGTAAAACTAATGCGTCCTTCAATGTTCGAACTGTCTTGCATCACACTCAATGCCGTGTAGGAGCCGCTCATGCATGGACATTGCAGCAGCTTTAATTTCTGCTCTTAACAGACTACAAACGGCCTCTTGTTCGAATCGCAACGTCATATCTATTGGAGTCTCCATATACTAATAATAATAATAACAATATCGACTTTATATTGTATGGTATCCTGGTTGGAACTATTATCTGCCCTACTTCTGCCTATGTGCAGCGTTTTTTGATTATCTGGTAAACCAATTGCCAATTTTATTAAAAGATATGCACTTACAATTACCGCAATATATGTTTTTGCAACTAGACGGTTGCCCAGCACATTTCTGAAGAAATGTGTGAGAACATTTAGTTCTAAGATAGAGGTGGATTCGGTAAGTAACTATTTCCTTGCCCACTGTGATCGCCAGAATTCACCTGTTCTACTATTCTAACTTGTATTTATGGGGTCGGTTGAAAGATATTTTGTTTACCAAATTCCACCAACAGTCAGAGACGACACGAAAATACTATAGCCTATGTGTAACCTGTCAGGAGCAGGAATTGAAGGTGCTGTAATGTCCATCCATAAACGGTATGCATCAATGCATTGAGTATGATGGAAGACAGTTCGAACATTGAAGGACACATTAGCTTGATTTCAAAATCGGTACTTTCTTCTGATTGTGCTCCAGCACTATTTTTCCAATTTTTTTAACTAAAAATACTTTTATTATTTAAAATTGATTAAATTATGAAATTTTATCATTGAATCTTGAAAAATGACAAATAAACAACAATATATATATATAGGTGTAATAGCGTTTTTTTTTTAATTATATGACACCTAATTTTTTATCTTCGATATTTCAAGCTACGTATAAGATATCACAATACCGTTTTCACTAACCTATTTAGGTATCATTTCACTAGATTTTTATGGAAAAAAGTCATATTATTGCATTTGATTTTTTAGAGAATTTTGCAATTTTCTGTTATTATATCAAAAAGCGCGCTCTAGCGGCGTCACCAACAATTAGAGAAATCATAGGTAAGATGGGTTTGATGGAACAATAAATGCTCTTTCTAACGAGACCAAGTTTGTTAAAATCCGTTCAGCCGTTTGGGAGTTACAGCTGTTTATTTAAAGAAACATCAAATTACCTCCCACCACTTTATTTTAATAGATACGTCAAAAAATGTTAAACAAAAAGTGCTCGACCAAAACTCAGCTTTAAAAAGCACATATTTTTTAGTAACATTTACTATGTGGATTTCAGTGAAAAATCACTTTAAAAATTTAAAATGACGGTTACGCCCTCTGGCGACCATCTTAGAAATGTGAGAATATTTTCCTCGGTCTTCTTTTGCCCAGTTTAGTAATATATTTTTTTCCCGCAAGTCGCTCGGACGAATAGTTTACGAGATACAGCACTTTGCATTCTCAGCTGGCCACCCTGTACATCTTGAGTGCTTACTAATTATATTTTGTTATTGAGTTTATCGAACGAAAAGTAAACAAATCTAATGTGTGGTGGAAAGAACCGAAAAGTAGATGAAGAGGGTCGCCAGTTGCAAGAAAAACGGACTGAAGAATTCCTTTTTATCTTGCACAATGGTAAGCCTATTTGTTTGCTGTGTAATGAATCCGTTTCAGTGATGAAAGAATTCAATGTAAAGTGACATTACTCAACTAAGCATCTTATGCTGCACTCACTAACAGGACAAATAAAAAAAGACAGCCAGAAGCTTACCGCAAACTTGGAAAAACAGCAGCATCTGTTTCATAAACAAAGAACATAACTGGTATGATGTTGTGAAAGCTAGTTTTGTAGTTAGTTCAAAATTAGCAAAGTCATTAAAACCATTTGCCGAAGGGGAATTTATCAAGGAGGGTATGTTAGAAGTTTGCAGTGTTTTGTGTCCTGAAAAGAAAAATGAATTTGAAAAAATTACTTTGTCAAGACGAACTGTTGCCCGAATTATAGAAATAATGGCTAATGATATAAAAACAACTTTGACTGGCGAACATTAGACGAGAGCACCGATTTGTCTAACACCGTTCAACTGGCTATGTTTCTTCGAGGTGTTGCTAAAGAGTTCACTGTTACTGAGAAATAGCTTGCTTTACAGCCGCTAAAAGGAACCACTACAGGAGAGGACATTTTTAATGAAGTTCAAAAGATATTCCCAGGTTTGGTTTGCCATGATCAAAATTAGTTGGTGTATGCACAGATGGTGCACCTTCTATGGTCGGCTTACGTAAAGGTTTCATCGGAATTTTGTAGGAAAAAATAACTGAATTATACTTATATACAAAAAGATGATTTGATAGTCCTTCATTGCATTAACCGCCAACAGAACTTGTGTTCTAAGTCCATTCGACTCCAAAATATTATGAATATAGTAGTAAAAACCATCAATTTTATTCGATCCTGAGGGGTTAACCATCGTCAGTTCAAGGCGTTTTTTGGATGAAATATCAGTCGAATATGACGACGTAACATATTATTATGAAGTCAGATGGCTAAGCAAAGGAAAAGTGCTCAGATGGTTTTACGAGCTAAGAAATGAGATAGCAGATTTATGCAAATAAAAAACCACTATCTGAATTGAGTGACCCAAAATGGATATGTGAATTAGCATTCCTGGTCGACCTTACAGGCGATTTGAATGATTTAAATTTGAAGCTTCAAAAACAAGGACATTTAGTAAATGATTTGTACAGCCGTTTGAAAGCGTTTCGGAACAAAATCCGCTTGTTGGAGGATGTCTGGTAGTTACCATTTCACCACGCTCTCTGCGTATGAAAATACTGCTTATGCTGAAGAACTCAAGTTACTGTCGGAGCAATTTTCGAACAGATTTAGCGATTTTAAAAACATGGAAGACAGTTTCAATTTATTTACTATTCCAACAAAAAGTAATGTACAAAATGTTCAAATTTACTTGCAAATGCAGTTGATCGAGCTTCAAGAAAACTCACTCCTAAAATCTAAATTTGAAGACGTGGAATTGTGCCATTTCTGCAAAAAATACCTGGAAGAAGACCATTTTTCGGAGCTTAGAAAATTCGGAAGAAGATTGATTTATGCGTTAGGCAGTACTTATATATGCGAACAGTTCTTTTCAATGATGAAAGTTAATAAATCAAAACATCGTACAAGACTGACTGACGATAATTTGGAAAATTCGTTACGTCTTTGTATCAATGAAATTCATTCCAACATCAATGAATTAGTTTCCCACATTCAAACTCAAGTGTCTCATTGATTTCCTTGTCGCTATTTAACTTTCGTAGTTTGTGATAATTCAAAATTTTACGATTTAATTATGTTGTTGTACAATTTTTTTTTATTTCATTTTCTTATTTTAATAAATTGCATTATAATAACATTGTCGTATTATTTCATGTCTGTTATCTATCGCCAAAAATTATGAACACTACTTTGAAACACTACTTTAAAAGGCACTACTTTTAAACGCGGCCCGCGAACGTATTTCCATGCTAAAGTTTGGCGTACAACATGTCAAAGGTTGCCCATACTTGATTAATGCACTTCTTAACAATGACTAAAATGAGCAAATTGTGTTTACAATCTAAAGAAAATACGAATTCTAGGTAATTTTTATAAAGAGTAAATGGTTTGAAAAACAAATAATACTGAGCTTAGGAATTGAAAACAAGAAATATTCTTAGTACAGTAGAAGGTATGAATATATGTACTTACATAATACTACTATGTTGTGAGCATACTATTAAATTCTAAAGTTTAGTTCTTCAATAATTCTAAAAATATCTTATTACCTAAATTAATCTTATTTACTGTATATTTATTGTACATAGAAGCAATATACTTACTTGTTTCAGATGTTTCAATTGATGTTTCGGTGGCCAAACCATCGTATACCGTAAAAGCCCAAATGTTAACAACGTATGAAGAGTAAGGTAACAATGAATTAAGATGCACTTTTGTTTCGAGTACTCTAAGCATTGTTGTATTCATCTTGGAGTCTAGTGTACGACATCCTTTCCACTTAGTGTGCTAAAAAGGTCAATTAGAAATTTACTACTAACAAAATATAAAATTAGGTTACTCTGTATTTAATGATATATCCCCGTATATTGCCGTTCTTTTTCTGCGGCTCGTCCCAGATCAATTCAATACTCGTATTACTCGCTTTACCTCTTTGAAAATTTTGGACTTGCTCGGGTACTAAAATCAATTTAGCATAATCAATTCGAATAATTTACATTATTGTCATTAACAAATTGAAATACAGTGCTGCAAATAATTGACGTGCACACCCTGTATAATCTGAACGCGTCAAGATACATCCATAAAATTTGCGAAGCATCAAGGTTTCCTATAGACGCGTCTATGCAGCAAGTTTCGCCTTTTGCTATTACATCATTTTTTACTGGGCGGCTCCGATATGTGGAAAATGCAGTCGCCATGGAGGCCGACGGGGGTGAGAGAAACCGATCGTTCTTACTGTGGTGTGAAGCTCCAGTATGTAGTTGTATTCGCTGCATAATGGCGGATCGATCGTGCTACTTAAACGAGTTTGAGTAAGTAATATTTGTGGGGATGCACATGGCAAGTGTATTCTTCAATGAGATCGCGCGCCGTCTCGAGAAAGCGTTGTCGATTGTGCAACGGGTATGACGAGAATGGACTGAGGTAGGACGTACGCGCCTTCAGCCGCGAGTGTTGCGGCCCCGCGCGACCACAACACGCGAGGACGGCGCCTTTCTGTAACGTCGCGTCGTCCTCAAGGTAACTTCAAGCCGTTTGGTCAGCAGGAAGGGAAGGCACACTCACTACGCGAACTGTACAGGGACGTTTGGTAGAGAGTGCCGCGCGCACGCTACCAGTGGGTTAACGCAAGGCATCGGTGGGTCGCTGAGTGGAGACACCTTTTGTTTCCGGCGAATTAGCATTCGAATTGGGCGTCAGTAACGCGCGAACTTTGATTCGCCGGCTGCCAGCTACTCGAGCAGTGCATTCAATCACGCCATATCTACCGTCAATAGAGCATTATGGTATCGGGTGCTGTTACATATGGAGGGTGAAGTGAGTCTTGTGTCAGCTTCGTGTCCGTTCGGGTCGTTAGGATTCAGTTAATGGTGAAAACCGAGTAATACATATGGAGGACGTACACGTCTGCTGTGCACATATGACGATGACGGGTCGCCGATACGGGGTTGAGGTGCTATGGCTCGTTGTACTTCCCTACGTTCGGCGGAGCCAACGTCTTTTATACATGCACGACAACGCTCGATTCAACGTCGCGCGTGTAGTACAGACCTTTGTGGAAGAGCACCGCATACAAATGCTTCCATTGCCAGCTCGTTTTCCTGATCTAAATCCAAACGAGTATGTCTGGGATATAATCGGTCGGGGATTTCAATGTTATCCGGCTCCCCGAGTAACGTTGAGCAGCCATGGAGGCGAGTTGAAGCGACATGGTCATCCCTCTCTGTCATACGACGATTTATTGACTCTATGCCTCGTCGTGTAGCGATGGTACGCACCGCTCGCGGAAGATACCCCAACTATTGATGCATTCCGTCCCAGCCTGGTTGCGGTGCTCTCCGCATGAGCCTAGGTTATAATAGTTTAGTACTACTTCTATAACAAATTTCATTGTGCTAGAACCGCGCTTTCAAATTATAGTGGGTGTGCTCGTCAATTATTTCCAGCAGTGTATTTACCTCCCTCCGCGGTTCGTTCGGTCCACTCTTGGATTTTACTTCCATTTCTATACAGTATCAGCATGTACTCATGATAAGGTTCCAAATTGCTAAACGTAGTACTAAAATGTAAGTCCTGAGAGCAACTTTTATTAATTCTATTTTCATATATACACAACTGCAATTCTGTTAAAGGGCAAATTTCCTTCGATCGATTAGACTGTATGGTTATAATCATAGAAATATTATGTGCTTTTACTTTCATCAACTCCCGAATATCAGCTAAAAACAATATTAATCAAGAACACAATATGTGACTTTTATACAGTCATATATTCTATAGTCACCGTTAATATGTAAGTATAATTTGGGACTAAAGTGAGTGATATTTATGAGCCGCACACATAAATTGAACGTAGTTCTAAATTTTCTAAATTTACTAAAGAAAATATGAGTCTGACATGAAACGACTTAAAGTAAGGGTGACGTGCCAAAAATAAGATGAAAATTAGAAGCTATATTTTATAGTAGCAGGCACAGATGCTAGAACCAAATCTTGCATATAACTCGTATTAACTTTGTTCTGTGTTCTAGTGTTGTTACCTTTAAATTTAATACGAAAACTAAGGTATCCTGTTTTGAATCACCTTTTGTACAAGAATTTTTTCCTTTGTTTAGTTCTCGAACCAGTGAAACTAGAAGACGTAGCCAAATCATGTAATGATGCGAAAAAGTCGTATATTCTTTTTTTATAGCAGAACTAACGCTTTTAGTACTCCTTAATTTAGACGTAAAACTGGTCACAACTTTTTAAATACTTTTAAATTAATCCGACAAACCCTACATGAGGAGGCTTGTAAAACTAAGGAGATTTAAAAAATGCAAAAAAATATAGCGTTCCCTTAAAAAATATATAAGTTTGGTCTAGCACGTTGTTATGAAACTCCCTGTATATATGCAACTAATTTTAAGATATGAAGCTTAAGAATATCTACGCCTATCCTTAATATTTTTTAATAACTTTTGTAATACTGCATATATCGAGCTTCCACGAACTAATGCACCACCCCTGGTATCTGAAATAAATTTTAACATGTGCATGTATTAACTCAAAGAAGTAGCTTTATGTATAAAAGCGGATTTCTTTCCATATTCGCATTAGTTTTTTCTTAATTACCATGGAACATGATTAACATAAAAATTATAAGCCCCAAATTATTTGTTTTTGATTACACTCAAAATTAGTCTCAATGTATTCCTACTAACAGTGCTATACCCCTGCTGCATACCGCGACAAGTAGTTCGAGCACCTACTACTGGAGTATGGTTACCATAATATCCTTCATTTTTGTTAGTCAATAAAATTACGCGGATTTGGTAATGCATGTTTGACGTTAGCTTTGTAAGTTTCAGCTGTGCAGCTTTTGAGTACCGCATTTTAGATGTACTTTGCCAGTTCGTCTGATTTTCTTCCTAAAAATAAATGTAATCAATATATATCACTCGACAGATTTTCTCTACAATAAAATAGTGTGAGTATATCGTGTTTTTTTTCAAATCTATCAGAATTAGTCAAATTAGTTATAAAACCAAATAAGTATTAACTCAACTTCAACATTGTAATGCACTATTTGCTTTAATTACCTACTATTTGAAAAACGTTTACTAAACAGATAACGCAGACAAATTAAACGAGTTTTTTTATAGATTAAAACCCAGAGATGTAGATACCCGAAGCTATTTACAACTATTATTGCACCTCCAACGGCGATAATACTTGAACCAATACTACCTACATATATGACTAAAGGGCCGTATTAAATAAAAATGACAGACCTATGTTTATTTACCACAGGCAACATGTAGATATGCGAAATCAACTATAACAGATACTTAGAGAAAAAGGAAGAAGTACGTTTTTAATTACGAATATTTATTATTTATAATTTGGGACTAATTACTCGCAAACTCTCGATTATCTACGACCCTAACTAGCAATTAATATAATAAGGTAATTAATACTTGTGGGAAATACATTGATGTAATGATTATTACATCGATACTGTTAGGGGGCAAATATACTCTATCTACAGATAAAATGGTGTACCTACTCTTGAGTGGTTACAGCACATGATTAATGATCATTCTATCAATACTATTGCAAGACACCCTTTGACAGACATTATAGAAAGCTAAATTTAAGCTTGGCACTTCAGACAAACGTCGTACAATTATGGAAACTCTGATGTTGCAAAAACTTAATGGTAGTTAGAAAATATAGAGAGGAAAGACAATTAATATGGTATTTAGGAGAAACCTGATATTATAGTAATAGAACTAGTTTATTGGAAACATAATTATTCAAATTCATACGTTAGCTATTCTCGAATAGAATAAAAAATATGATTAAGTAACAATTTCCAAAGTTCTCTTTTAAATTTAATACTAGCAGGTTTAGTTTTTACAGGTAATTTATTATGCAACTTCATTCTGCCTACTAGAAATACTTGATAGGCATGTGGTGAACAACACCAAAATGTAATAATGTAGATATGTCATTCTTGATTCCACGTAACTAATGTATAATATTTCAATAACGTTTAGAACTAGAACATCACATAAAAATCAAATCTGATATGCAGCTCTGCTTAATTTTACACATAAATCATCAAGGTGTAGGTTCCATGAAAACGTGACGGTGAAATCAATACCTAGAAAATCTCTTTCAGAACTTACACTATAGCGTTACTATATTCAAACTGTGGATTACAATTTAGTAATCTTTGTCTGGTATAAAACAAAAGTATAACAACTTTCACAGGATTTAAATACAATTTCTTAGCTAAAAACCATTCAAAATTCCAATAATTTGCCCGCTCTCGCTGCATCCTCTTCCCATTTACTCACAGAAATAGATTAGGCATCATCGGCATGCATTACAAGTAGTCCATTAAAAATCTAACGGTGTCATTAAGATATATCGCAAATAAATTAGTACCCAAAACAGATCTTTGAGAAACTCCCAACGTAATCAGAACAATGTTGGACTTAAATACACCGCCGTTCTTATACGTCGTGGTTTGTATATAATGTGACCAATCTTCTAAATACGAACTAAACCATTAGCAGGCTTGACTACGGATGCCATATGCGTTGAATTTTTCTAATAATAGTTTATGTAGAACGCAAAGAAATGCACGAGTTAAGTTATTCGAACGGAATATTGTTTATTTTCGTTCGAATTTAGAAACATCTTGTAAAATTCACAAATAACTAGCTAGCTAGATTTTCTAGCTCGTAAACCGTGCCTGATAATAATCAATTTACTTAAAAAAGAGTTTTTAGCATGCCATATTCAAAAAGCCTGGCTATAGCTATACGTACATACGTATACATATGTAGGTATATATGTATATATATATCGGTCTTATAGACGCAAGTTTTTATAATTTCTGAAAAATTCCCTTTCGAAATGATTCGTTCATAAGATGAGTAAGAGGTCTACATAAGACAGCTTCCATCTCTGCAATAAAGCAGGCATTAGTCTCGTCCGTACATTTTGAGTAGTTGAAGACCAAGACAAATTCCTTTTGATACTACCTATTCTATGAGAGCCATCGAACTTCTATTCTGTCTAATAGAAAAAGGCATTTTTTATTCATAAGTTGATTAATACATTCCAAGATGATTTTTTTATGTATATTGTCGGAAATTAGTACCCGTCTGGCCAAAAAAATCGTTCTTGATGATGGTACTATTGCAAAGGCATGGATGAATAGTTCAAGTATGTTTCAGGTGGACTACAGGGAAAACAAGTGTATTTATTATTGGAGGTGATGCACACGAAAGAATATGTAAAGGCAAAGCATCACATACAGTGTCACGTTAGCGCTGAAAATTGGAAAAAAATGGAAAATACTTAATTATAAAAGAACATGAATATTTGTTATGATAAATATTGTAGGAACAAACTGCTCTCAACATAAATATTGTAGTATCCTTAATTATTAATTTGCAATACAATTCAGATCCAGACGACAATTTACTAGACGACTCAAGCACAGACTATGATTAATGAAGGAAAGTTCTATCCACTGACAATATTCATTTGTTATAATAACATTGCCTTACGTTTAATACACACAGAATCTGATTTGTACAATTTTATTGTGCAATGTCATTACAATGACTTCAGCATTATGTAACTATGTGTGTAATATACATACCTAATGTATGTATGTATGTATCTATATCTATATTATTATCACACGTCTTGCAAATAAAATTGACGAATAGTACTTTTTTATATTTAACTTTTTTATTGTACAAACTAATAGAGCATAGCAAAGCCGATTATTATAATAAAGACATTACCAGGATAAATTTAGAATAAAAATGTAGTGGGTTAAATTTAAAATAAAGTAGGTTTAGTTCATTCTGTCATTATGAAACACCTTGTATAGTAAAATAAATATTGTTAGCATGTGGCTTTTCATCCCTTTCAACTTTTAGATTAATCATTTTCTCGTTCCTGAAGAGTACTGATACGATTATTTACTACGTTATTTTCTTCATGGGCTACTCATTCGTCATTTTATTATATCTCTGTTTAGTTAGAAATTTGGACTACATTTTATGAATAGTGATCCACTATTTGCAGTAACATCGTTTTTTGTTTCAAAGATAGGACATATGCTAGTATTTTAGCCTTTAGCAAAAACTAGCTCATCTATCAGCAACATATCCTCTCAATTAGAATCCATCTATGTACAGGCAACGCTCTTTGGAAAAATATGTAATAACCTTACAGCCCGTGCACATTTGAAAAAAAAACTAAGGAATCTTGATCTTAATTGATAATTGTCGTTATCGTGGTCAAATCTCCAAATACATAGAAAATGCATACTTCCAATTAATGGAATCTTGATCTAATAATTGATAATTAATTGTCGTTCTCCTGGTCAAACCTCCAAATATTTGTTCTTAC
>ML219520.1:0-20923 GCA_004785975.1 Popillia japonica
TTCCTCGTTGCATTTGTCGTCTATCAACGTTCCGAGGTACATGCTACTGTCCACTTTTTTGAATATCAGGCCTTCCTCATCGTTGATTTTCACCTGTAGCTCTTCTTCCCTTCTTCCATGGTTAACCCTTAGTTGCATGTAATTGCTTTTGTCTTCATTTATGTATAATCCTTTCTTTTTGGCCGCTACTATTAGTTTCCTTGTTACGTCTATTAATTCCTTCTTCCCTCTACTAAATAATACTATATCATCTGCATACGCTAGACATTGGTGACTTTTTGTGAAAATTGTTCCATTCCTATTGATTCCACTGTCCCTTATTGTGTCTTCCAAGATTATATTGAATAACAGGGCTGACAATGGATCCCCTTGTCTCAAACCTGTCCCCACCTCAAAAGCGTCTGATATTCTTCCGTTTACTTTGACTACATTCATTGTTTTCTGTAGTGTCATCTTTGTCAGTCTTATTAATTTTTCTGGGATCTTCATCTTTTGCATTGATGTTATTACCTCCTTTCGCTTTACCGAATCATACGCTTTTTTGAAATCGACAAATAGTAGGTGTATTGGTATTTCATATTCATAACATGCTGTCAATGTTTATTTTAAGGTAAAGACCTGATCCGTTGTTGATCGACCTTTTCGAAACCCGGCCTGGTATTCCCCTATTAATTTTTCTGCTATTACCTCTATTTTCTGTTTTATCCATGTGGATAGTACTTTATATGCAACGTCTAATAAGGCGATTCCTCTATAATTATGGCAGTTAGATTTGTCTCCTTTTTTATATAGTGGCACAATCGTTGCTTTATTCCAGGCTTGTGGCATAGCTTCTTGTGTATAGATATCTCTCATGAGTTCGTATATTTTTTCCTTTAATAGCTTCCCTCCCGCTTTAATATTCTCGGCTGTTATTCCGTTATGTCCTGGGCTTTTGTTGTTTTTCAGCGTTTCTATTATATTATATATTTCTTCCTTAGTGGGCTGTTCTATTTCTTCTTTTAATGTTTCAATTTCGTCCTGCTGTGAACCCTCTTCCATTCCTTCGGCTCCTTCATTCAATAACTCGTCAAAATATTCCTTCCATCTCTCCACTACTTCTTCCTCATTACTGATTAAATTTCCTTCTTTGTTTTTGTAGTGAACTGTTCTTGCTTGATAACTTTTCCGCATTTCCTTAATATCTCTATAAAAGTTTCTGATTTCTTTGTTTTTGTATTTTCCTTCTATTGCCTTAATCTTGTTTTCTGTGGCTGCTCTTTTCTTCTCTCTGTATAACTTCTTTGTCTTTCTTCTTTGCTCTTGGTAGTTTATTTTATCCGCTTCTTTGCCAGATTGTAGTAATTTATGTCTCAGAATTTTCCGTTTCTCGATTTCTTTTCTACACTCTTGATCCAGCCATTCTTTCCCGCTTCGCCTTGCATGCTTTGATAAATGTTTTCTTGTAGCGACTTTTATAGCGTTTTCTATTTTTTCCCATTTGCTATCTATATCATTACCTTCGCCAATTTCCATGTTACTGTTTCTATGAATTATTTCTTGTCTATATTTCCTTCCATAAAAGTATTCAGAACTTATTTATGGTAGGGAAATTTAGAAGCGATTTAGGTTTCGTGCTACGAAAATAGAGATATCAACGTGACGTACTTAATAAAAAAACTTTCATATTAAAATTTGAGGTACAAAAATTATTGAACTTCGCATGAAATACTAATAATCTTTTAAAATTTTAGTGCAGCAGTTGCTCAAAATGTCCACCGTCTTGCTGCAAACACAAATCAAATCTACGTAACAGAGATTCTCTAACTTCTTGAAGCATTATAGCAGGGGTAATACGTCTGAACGACTGCTGTATACGTTCCATCATGTTTGCTCTTGTTGTGGTTTCAAAACGATACACATCTGATTTAACAATTCCCCATAAAAAAATTCGTAGTCATTAAGTCTGGCGATCTGGGTGGCCATGCAGTCGGACCTAGAAAAGAAAAAAATTAATAAAACAAACAGTGGCCAGTTGGTATTAATAAGATACCTTGTCTGCCAATGCACCTCTCTGGAAATTGTTCTGATATATTCTCCCTGACATTTGCGCTGAAGTGATCTGGTGCACCATCAAGCTGAAGCCACATTTGCTGTTTTACAAAGTTAGGAAGAAGTTCTGTTAAGCGTGGAAAATCGCCCCTTAGAAAATTTAAGCATACTTCCCCGGTTACATTACCTTCAAAGAAATAAGGCCCAACCACAAAATCATGTACTACGCCCCCCTCCTTCCGGTTTCTGTGAAATGTGCACTCGTCTGTAAAGAGCACAAATTTAGAAAAATTCTCGTTTTTGGCTATTGCTAAATGTTGCTGTGTTCATCGACAAAAAGTAATTCTTTTCTGAAAATCATTCTCGGTAAGTTCTTGATGCAGTTGCATATGATGGAACTTATTGCACTGAATACACTTTCCAACGGATGATTTCTTTAATACTAGATCTTTACATAATTCTCTTGAGCTAATTTGTGGATTTTCTACCACCGCAAGACAGACCGCTGGTTGATTTTCTTTATTTAGAACTCTTTTTGTTCTGCTTTTTTTCTCGTACGCCACGCTTCCAGTACGATCAAATCTTTCCTTTAGTGCCTGCAGTATTCTCTCATCGGGATGTCTACTGTTCGGATACTTTTCGGCATACACTCGTGAAGCCAAAAGGCAGTTCCGAAAACATTTACCAATAACGTAGATAATGTTTACTAATTCTTGACGAGAGTATTTCATTGTGGTTCACAAACAGCAATATTATTTACTATAGGCCGGGAGCTAGGGGACCTTTTTCATAAGTAGTAATATACATAGTAGGATATAATTTTAATAAATAGTTTATATATTGCTTAATGATAAACCGAGCGTCAGACCGCGTGACCTCGGTAAGTAGAGTTGTAGGAGGCTGACGAAGTTGTCGAAAAGAGTTTTCAAAATACACGCTACAAATTCTCACATTACTTATTTATAATGTAAATTTAAGAAAAATAATCGTCAGACGTCGATATGACGGTAAAATCGTCGTCAGTTATGTATAAGTAGTCGTCGGAAAATTCTGCAAATTCTGCACGACCTCGACTCGTGTCACTTTGACAATTAAACCACTCCAGCCCTACGGGCTGTCGTGATTTAAATGCTTGTCAAACTGACACTCGTCTTCGTCGCTATGCAACAAGCATTCATGAAATTATCGATAAATTCAAAGGTCTTATGGTATTACTCTTGTCTACAGAAAGCTTTTTTCGACAACTTCGTCAGCCTCCCACACCATAACTTACCGCCTCCCAAAGGTCTGACGGTCAGTTCCTTTATTAGCAGTATGAAAACTACCTATGGTAAAAAACTTATGTTGTATACTTTCACCAGTCAAAAATGTCCGTAGCTCCCGTACTGCTAGTGTGTAGCAACTCGATGTTTACTTAGCAACGTCAGAATTCACACTCGTCTACTTAATTGAAACCATATGACAACAAATCAAACACGTGTAGTCATTACGCAGTTTCTTATTTGTGACACTTCAATTGCAATTAAAAAATAATAGTCAAAGGCAAAAGTGGAAATATTGGTATCATTTTAAAGGTAAATAAATACTCTATCGATACATACTGCTAGATAGAGGGCATTCCATTTAAGAAAATGATATAAAATAAAAAAAGATATTAATATGCAAATAATATTTTTGGACACCCTGTATAATAAACACATAACATTCCACTCTTATAAGATAAAATGATGCCAGTTTAGACTTTGACTAGTTTAACTAAAGTAGTGATTTCGGCAAAAAAAAAATATAAAAAATTCAATAACCTGGCAACGTCGCATTTTAAAGCAAAATTATTTTAGAACAAAGCATCTGAAAGTACACTCAGTTTAATAGAAATAAGTAGGTCATTCAATTTAAAAAAAATGATAATTACGTTAAAGGTTGATAATCTTATAACAACAAAATAGAGATCCTATTGAGCAATTGCCGTAACTGGTTTTGGGCATACTAAATCCGACTTCTTAGCGATTCTATTTTATTTATTTTTTGTTAGTTACTTAATTTGTTAAAAAGTTATAATTCAAAATATATCACCTACTTTATGAGAACCCCATATATTAGATGTGTAAACTTTTATTTTTATACATTGATATAGTTTTCAAACTACATACCTATATATGAGACATATGTATAATATGTACATACGTGTTTTTTAAAACACAATATTCCTTTATTTTGTATTAGGGGTGACTAAAACCGAAATTTGTGAATCTGAATAACAAATGAAAATGCGAAATATTTTACTACAAACTCGATATTTTCTGTTTGGGTATGACATGCAGATCGTTCTACACTATACAATACGGTTCCACATATCGGTCTATTTTGCTATTCTTAGCGGAATATTTAATTCATAAACATATAGGAATCGTATATTTATATAAATAAATGAGATATAATAAAAAGAACATTACAATTTAATGTAGTACAGCCTTATAACTTTTCTAAATAATACTTAGACAATTCAGGATCCTTAGTGTATATGCATGTATGCGTGCCTGAAATGCTTAATATACGTCGCAACTGCGCTAATCTCTCGTAGTATGCACGTATGAATAAGTACGTACATAGTTTATAATGAAATCGATATGAGTGAAGTGTTTCATGTTAAAATGTTCTAACGACGAGAACTAATACGGAAAACAGTTGACGTTCGCAAGACAAAAATGTCAGTGGCCGCCGCATTGAGATCTAAATTTAACTATCTTGAAGTGTACTACGGGACGGAACACAATTCAAAGAAACAATAAAAGTGAAGGGGCGGTTTCGCGCGCTATTGAGCCGGTATAATAGTTTGTTTATTTTCCCACCGTTCACCGATTTCCCGACAGGCCTGTCACCTATAGGTTCGTGTGCTTTGCTTACATCCGTGCTCTTCTATGCAAAACATTACAAAGTAGATCAATCTGTGATTCCTAGTAACGCATGTCAACTTATTTTGATCTGTTATTATAGTGACGACGGCATTGTTGTAACCCGGTGCGTTCGGTTTTATTAAGGATCTAACGAACGTTGACCGGAATGTGTTGAAAGTGTGTTTTGTTGACCAACAAACTTACAAAATGACCGTGAATAAAAACAATTTATCGGTAACTAGCAGGCGGTCGCCATCTTTATCGCGAGTTTTTCTCTTATAACAATTTTAAGATTTAATTCGCATTAATTATGATTTGCGCTGGGTCAACCGACAGTGTTAATGTCAGTGAATTCTAAGCGAGAAATCAAAAGTGGATAATCAAGCCCTATCTGCGGTAAATATTGCATTGAATTTGCTCGATTCTTCGATTCATCTTTATATCCTCATAAGTGAAGTACTTCTAATACAAATTTTACAGCTATTGTGTGGCCATCATGATTTTGTTTAAATGTGTAAGTTACCTTACACGTTGCTTACACTCATGACGTTAATTTCAAATGTAACAGTATTGTATTTCTTATAATATTTTGTGTTTTACCAGATATGTCTACAGGTGCTACATGTACATTTAACAAAATGTTTTACGAGTATTTTGCATACTGATTTTTCATAATATACTTTAATTTGTCTTAGAGAAAGCTACTTTACATCACTTTTATTCTACAATTAAGATAACTTGCTGGTCGCACTTATATTTACATATTTTTAATACTTTTCGCTTAACGAATGTATCGATATAATTCTCGCTTTCGTATATGTATCATATCTTTGACTACTGTGTTTTCATTGATAAATTGAGAATAGTACGTTGCTGTTAATATAAGGAGGAATTAGATATGGGATTTCTTGTATTACAAACATTATTTATTAACTAATACAACATTAAATACTTTATGATTAATTATTACAAATCTGTTATTTAATTCACGGTTTGCAACAAAACTATTCGTGATTTATTTAAGTGTCTAGTTTTATATTTAAGTAGGCCATATTTAATTTTAGATCTCCAGGTGTTGTAGATAGCTAGCAAAGTACATGTACATACTCAATACAGAAAATGTCTTATCTTTTGTGTAAACTGTACCCATAACTGGCTGACAAAATGCTGCCTTACGTATTTTTTATTCATCCAGTTTTTGTTGTTTGGCGATAACTTACGTACATTGAGCTACGTTATTGATAATTGATTGCATTGCATTAAAACAAAATTCATATAAAAGTTTTGCCTGTCAGGTTAGAGAACCTATTTAACGGAAGTGCTTAGAGGATAGTCTCATACTTATAATATTTTAAAGTACTCTTGGCATCTTAAAACTGCACATATTTTTGTGCCTACAGAATAACTTGAGATTTAGCGAAGTTTTTTTCGTAGGTTTGAATGGGGCGACACAAGGTGTGGAGGGATGGCAGATAACCGGTATTATACAGGAGGCGGTAAGATTTCATTTGATAGTCTATATACATTTTAATCATTAAATGCAGTGTGACGAAGGTGCATTGAAAAATACGTATAACATG
The DNA here is from genome assembly GCA_004785975.1 of Popillia japonica. NCBI lineage: Eukaryota > Metazoa > Arthropoda > Insecta > Coleoptera > Scarabaeidae > Popillia > Popillia japonica. Next base: position 6,506 of record ML219520.1, read on the forward strand.
CACTAATTGACAGTTGCTACATTTCAACTTAAACTTCGAGCCATTACACAACCAAATTTACAAATCTATACCATGAAACTATCAAAATTAATTTCTGAAATTGTCACAATAGACAAGTTTACGTTTAAATATACGATTCTTTGGGCCCGTGAAATGCGAGATAACTGGCAAATTCCTTTATCTATTCTAAAACGTAGAAAGCTTAACTTTGGTGATATCTACGGTAGTTGTAGTTCTAAGAAACGAAACGAATTTACTTCCATAAATCATGTGTGCTTTGGTTACACTTGGTATTACTGTTGTTAACAACCAATACTTTTATCCAATAATTTATAATAAACTTCTGAAGAAACAGGCTCTTTGGACAGGAATTTTATACACTTTCACTTTAAATTGAGGTCTTGATGAGTTAAGTAACATGTTACTAAAAATTCCGTTAATATTAAAACTAACAACAAATACTATGTTCACAACTTGCCAAACTTACTACATCTGTACTGTTTTTACAATTTACATTTTTTATTTGACAACTTTTGCTTTCATTGGAGCGATTTCGTTGACCCCTGCAAATATTTCTTCATATAAGTAAATATATCAATATAATTTTAATAGCCCGTTAAAATTGTTTTCTGTGATCTGCATATATATTAATATATCACAAGAAAAATAGATTAATAATTTTTGGAATTGTCTCTGTTGGCGTAATGAAATAAATAACTGATTCCTTTGTAACTGTCGCAATTACAAGATACATCAGGAAAGTTGTTCATGTAATACAAATATGTAAATAACGAGTTAGAATATCTTAGTACGAAATCAGGCATTGCTATCCCAGTATAATAATTTTCTTTAATTTTAATATTTTTCGCTAAATATAAAATATATATATCACTTAAAATTTGAAGACGTTTTTAAAAGTAGCAGAAATAAATTGTGTCACTTCGTATAGGTAACAAAATCAAACGATCTCATTACTTAGCTAAAAAAAATATATTAATTTGGCAGCTTTATACGGTGAAGATTGTTCTCAGTCTGACCTGTTCACTGATGTTTCGTTTAGTCCCATCTGGTGTAACCTGATTTTAAACCCAATGTAACACCAGTAGATGTTTTGGAAACATTAAATACAATTACATACAATCAATGTACATAAGTATTCAATATTTGCACAGATACTATAAGATGGAAATGGTAGATCATTATATTATATTCTGACGAGAAGAAATTTAATTTTGATGGTTGTAATAGTTTGACCTGTTATTGAGACAGATTGCACAAGAAACCTAAAATAGCGAGGAGAGAAAACTTTGGTGGCGGCAATGGTGTAACTTGAGATTTATATATGTACAACTTTTGAATACAGTTCTGATATACACACTCATGTCGCAAAGGCTGGATACTTGAGGTAAACGGCTATAGCTAATACCTATATTACCTTCGTCAGCTAGATCACTTGGCCTGAACCGGACTAAAAAACGGACCTTGTTAAAACCCGACAACAAAATTTAGCAGGTTATATGACAGCAATAAACAACGCAAAGGCGTCATTAGTCACGTTGAAAATCAGTATGAAGAATCAGATTATTTCATCCTCTGCATGGATCTATAGATATTTTTCCTGGTGTATATGTAACTTACATTAAAATGTCTTTAACGAATGCAATTTGCGAAAGATCAGCTGGCTAATATTGAAATAATTCATTGTTGCATAAGTTAGCATATAAGTTGCAGTATTAAACACTTTAATTCATTATAATCCTTTGGCGTTTAACTCCGAGTAAGAGTGCTATAGCTGCTATAGATATTATAAACCTATTATGTTATTTTTATAATAATATTTAAGATTGCCCAGGTCTTGAGCATCGTAACAGTACATTTACATTGTACAGACCAGAGACAAATTCTGGCTTTCTATAAAGAATGGCTAGTTACAGTTAGTTGCTCAATTGCTATACATTTCAAAGGCATTTTATGCATCTAAGTATTGGATAGCTTACCTCGCTTTTGGACTGTGTAAACACGGGTTGTCCGCATCTTTCTAACTCCAATTAATATCCTTAACCGAATGAAGGTTGTCTGAAAGATCACTTGCTTTATATAGTTAGTTAAGTCCACAGCACCTATTAATTGCATTGGTAAATCAATTGTTCGTCGTAACTTGCAATCCAGAATAATTTTCCAAATGTTCAACAAAAACTCTTTTTTCATATCTAGATTTGGTAGCTACGAAGACGTCCGCTGATCCGCATATATGTATCGTAGAAATTAAAAGTTACATTGAGTATTGACAGGAAATTTTGAATTTTAGCATAAAAAATATACGTATTTGATGATTAGATAGACATTTTAAAAAGTTAGGCATTCATAATTGTAAGCGAGCTTTAACATAAAATCTGCTTTAAAAATCTAGAATTGTATATGTTTCGATCAGAGTACGTGTTAAATTACGATTGAAACTTACGCTGTCGATGAGTATTGGACATTTAGTTGATTGTAGTTTATCAAAATTTGTGCTTAGTAATTTGACATTTTCAGATTAGTCACAAATGTGTTCTATTACACTACACAAGCTGAAAATCGTATGCGCAAATCACACAATCGCAATCAATTTACTTCAAACGTATATTTATCTTGATGACCAACGAAATGAGTAAGTCTGTTGTAAAAGAATTATGTTAAAAATCTCGTTGAAATCAAAGACTATTATTACTACTATCATTAACGTTTCTGCCAAGGTTTCCTCTTCCAATCACGTGCAAAAAACTTATATTAAGCAAGCCTGAATCGCATTTTTTTTAATTCTTGCTTTGGAATCAGTTTATTATGATGGCGTTGAATTGACATCGTTATGATTAAAAAAAGAATTTATTCTGAATATATTAATTATATGGTACTCGTTGTAAATAATTATAAAATCAATAAATACAACTGCTAGTATATATTGCTAGATGTTAAATATTTGGTATTTAATCTGTGCTCAAATACATGAGATATAGTAATCCTTGCTTCACAGAGAGCTTAAATACTTTTATTGTCATTTTTATATTTTATCCTTGATGTTATTTGTATTGTGCATTCAGTTTCCACCTAGGTTTCACAGAGATAGAACAATACAGAACAATTGTTTTGTAATTTAGCAAAATTATTCTTATATTGCGATACGATATTCATACGTGTCAGAAAGTTCGTTCTTCAAACTAAAGCAAGTTTACATGAAAATTGTTTTTTTTTTACATTTTTGTATACTAATTTTACTTTATATCATCGTTGATTGCCTTACTAGTTGGTAACCCCTGATACTGGAATCTCTTCAGCCATCTAGTGGCTACTAGAAGTAAGATCTTGACTGCTTCTTGGAAAGAAACCCAGAATTGAATAGTTTATAGAGACTTCCCACATTTAAATGTAAATTAAATTCGGCGCGGTTAAGTTTAAAAGAAATGTACGAGTTGAAAAATCTTCAATAATTTCACATAAGTTGATATCGTGTTAGAAAATTGCATAGTTGTATTGCAGTAATCTAGTGTTAATATTATTTCGTGTAGAAAGAAATAACACATTTTTTTATGTCAAGTTTATTAGTATATATATTGTTATACTTGTTAAACACATATGTATACACGGTTATTACAAAACTAATTTTAAATAATAATTAGGACAGTTGTATGACAATTTTTTCGTATTAAATATAACTGTGTACCACGGACCATAACAGATCAGACACAAAGTTATCATTTTAGTCATAATTTTTGTACATTAGAAACGGTGTACGTGTCTTAATTGATGGAAAGTTTGAATGTAAAATTTGTTAATGTTATCAAATACTAGCGCGCATTAATTTAATCGTTTTAAATACATATATATCCACATAAGTATAGACGTTTGCCGATACCGAGATGATTGTAATCACAATAAATACGTACTATTCCGGATCCTGCATTTGGATGGCAGTAATTTATATAATTTCAATAGCTAGTGTGTATATTTAGTTGTATAAAAGTGATTATGTAAGAGCTTAAAAATTTTCGAGTTTCTATGAAAATGCAAGTGACAAAAATTGTTTGATTGTTCTCTGTCATCTTCTAAAGTTTCACTAATATTTATATACGAGGGATCGAAATATAACAGCCTATTTTTACAATAAATATGTTACATATACCTAAAAATATATTTGCGACTACGCACATTCAACTTCAAAGCAACATACACTGCTGGAAATAATTTACGAACACACCCTGTATAATCTGAACGCGTGGTTCTAGCGCAATGAAATATGGTATAAAGGTAGTACTAAACTACTATAACTTACTCTTATGCGGAGAGAGCCGTTAACCTGTTGGGAGGGAATGCGTCAATAACGGGAGACAATTGCTAAAAGATATAAAAAATTGACTGGTGTCTGTTGGACATAAAAATAGAGCCAGAACAGAATATAATTAATAATCATCTTCGTGACTACAGCTGCTAATATTTAGTTGCTTGTCCTTTGTTAGAGACAACAGCTTGACACCGCCTTGGTATGGATTCAATCGGATATCGACACCTAGCTGTTGAAATGGCATACCATTCTTTTTGGACTATCTCCCATAATTCAGCCTTGTTCTTTATTTTGTATCTTCCGACCGCCCTGTTTTGCGCGCGACTCCAATTCAGATGTTCCTTCGCAAATCTGAGTCGATTTTTTATATTTTTGGTGCCCAGTAACGGCACCTTTCTGCCGACCCTTCCATGGAGGTAGTTTTCCTGTAGTCGTCGGCGAATCGTACTTGCCCTAATACCTAACTCTAATTCTCTTTTAATGTCTGTAGATGATTTGAACGGATCTGCGCGTGAAACATAAACCCTTGTCTATCTGTTTAGGGTATAGTTTTTCGCTTCGATCCGCGATTTTCTTTAGCGTTTGCTGGTTTTAGTGCATTGTCAACCATTTTCTTTGAACGACCTATAATATTTGCTGTTTTGCGCTGCGACCATGGTTATGCAATGTTAAAAACTGAGTCACTTCAGTCGAAGTGCAATGACGTGCTCGCCTCATTTTAAGTAAATCTGTGGAATGTATTAGGAATTCTATGGTTCTCAATGAAACGTACCCTTACCTGATGTAATCACAGCAAAAATACGTGCAGTAAACCTTATGCTTAAATCACTAGCTCTGCATTGAGCAAGTGGCTTTATTATTATGACCAGGGCAAAATTTCGGGATTCATTCAAATCGGGAATTCTCACAACATGCCTACGCTATTTTGCGGTGATTTCGGAAACTTATGCTTATAAACATGTCTATAGACTTCAATAATAAGTGGCGGTGTAATCACTGTATCCTAATTTATTACGATAGATGTATGTTGAACCAGTGGCTCTATTTTCATGTCCACCACTGTATGTATTGTAATAGTAAACACCTACATTTGTACGCGGAACGAAAAACTAGAATAATAATGAAATTACAAAAAAATATATATGTATGTATGTATGTATGAATCTAGTTAGAATCAAACTTTCTTTATGGTTGTTTGGTGTTGTACAGTATAATATTATTCATTTCTTGATTCATTATAAACTACAGAGTTTATATTTAGACAACTAATCATGATTTTTATTGAAATAAATACAATTTTTTTTAACTGAAGCAGCTCAATTTTAGCTGTGGAAATAAAGTTTACCATTGTAATTTCTAATTATAAAATGTAACTATAAGTATAATTTATAAATAAAATTTATTGAAAGTAGTTTTTTTGATTAAATAAATTACATATCTATGGTATATATTCGTTTTAATGCATATTAAAATCATTGTAATCAAAGCACGTTCTAGAAGTAGATTTTTTGAAGAAATTTGTGGAACGTCAATTTTAAACACTACGATATATTTTTGGTATCCATGTGTAGTAGTAGTCGCACCTATTTTTAAATAGCTATTTGCGTTGCCTAGTATTCACAAATTATATTTGTGAGTCATTACATTGTGTTATATAGGTATTTTTATCTTTATCGACCAGTTCTACGACTGTCATGTTATCTTTAAAATTTTTCTGTACTTGTTGTGTAATGTTATGCTCTGTATTATACCTGAATATTGTCTTCAATTAGTGCAAATATCGTTAAGTTATACATATAGCTTATATTCATGAATAGGCGACCTTGACTACCAATTAATTATGTAAATAGCATAATAATGGTCTCGTTTAATGCGAAGATTATATTTGTACTATTGTGACATTTTTTGATGTAGCAGTGTTCCATACCAGCGGAATCTAGTGGCTAAAAGCAGAAACCGATCATTACCTCTGCGTATCGGGTCAATTTCACTCGTTCGGTACTGGAATTGGTGGTTTGCTAACGTTGAACTTGATATTCGTTTAGCTTCCTGAGATTACGTATACCCGCGGTGATTCACGTCCCTTATACCTTCTGTTGTGCCATCCTGTTAATATATTGATTCCTCTAATGTTATTATTTAATTTACAAAATCGTTAACTAGAAAATTGTGTACCCTCGAAATAGAACTGGAAAGATGTGATCTGATACGCGCATTAAATAAATTCTTCGTTTATTTGTCTATAACCTTTTTATTATATGGGATAAGAGTAGTTTATATGTAGAATTATTTAGAATATTTGCATACTTTGTATATACTGTTATGTAATAACTAATACGTTCATACAAATAAGTACAAAACAATGTAATCCAGTACAGATAAAGAAAACTGTCGTGATTATTTGATGGTTTTGCTTTTAAGCAAAAGGTTGCGCTTGTATATTGACATTTAAAATGCAACCCTCGATTGTTTTTCAAATGGATTTTAAATACACAGCTTGCACATGTTTTTTTTGCTAATAGCAAATAGATTCTTCATGTATATATCTATATGTTACTTAATTTAGATAGTCTATATGTAAGTATACTGTTCCTATTTTGTCTGAAAGCATAATATATTTGAGAATTATCACGCACATATCACCATTTATTTGCAATGAAGTAACACGTAGCAGTGTTTTAAAAATGTATAAATAACGGGTCAAACATCCATGCCACTTCACATAAATAGAATTTTGATGAGAATTAAAATAGGTAAAAACCTAGAGTATAGTTGAAATAGGAGCCGGTCCAATTTATTTGCCAGTTACTATAAAAAAATTATTTGACCAGTGCACATGTAATTTATAGACGAATTGAACTAGACTCAGTGCGTAAGCACTTTCACTCGTAAAACTTTACTGTTTCATTGTATTTTTTTTTAATCCATTTTATTTTTGGCTTTAGGACAAAATTGGAAAAGAAAAATTCTAGGATACCTGTACACCCTATGTTAATTATTTTTTATTATCATTTTTAACTTATGACACATAAGCGGTGCTATTTCTTACTATAATTCCGGGTAATTTCTAGTGCTACGAGGGATAAGCTGCTACTAAGAATTTAGAAATCTAGTTAACCGTGCAAAATAAATTGTTGTTGATTAAATCGTGCTGCAGAGAAGAAGATGGTTGAAGAGGCCAACCGTATTACCTATGCAGTGATAAGTCCAATCTGAAAATTGGACCCTCGCAAGTGAGATCACTATTGCACGATCATTTTCATACATTTGAAAAAGGTTGTAACTTCTAAAATTGTAACTGGCGATGAACAGTGCATACCGTTTTTGTATGTTCCCACTGTCTAAGAAAACCCAGTGCGGATTCATGGGGTCCAGGAAACCCCTACGATGGCGAAAAAACAACGAGCGTTGAAAAAAGTTATGTACCTATGCAGTATTTTTTAGAAGTACGGGTTTGGTGACTGCAATTAAATTAGGAGAAGACAGTTAGCGCTAAATAGTCCGTTGAAAATTGTTTGCCTACTGTAATCAGTAAAAATTTGCGGAAAACAAAATCAAAGCTGTAGCACCTTCCTTACTCAGCGCATTTGGCGATGCGTGGTTTCTGGCTATTTTTTGAGCTCAAAAAACATTTGAGAAGGAAAAAGTTCCAGTCAGAGGAAGAGCATGACATTGCAGTTAAGTGTTTTTTGATCGTTAAAGACCTGATTGAACGCTTTTAAACAATGTAAGCAGATTCAAAAATTATGGTAGTCAACCTTGTTTTTTCTTATGGGCACCACATTGGATTTTTACATTTTTGGATAAACCTCTATCAGCAGCAGGTTAAACTGCATTTTAATAAACAAATGGAACAAAATAAATAACAAAATAGGGTCTCGAAGGTTTCACCATCTATTACAGGTCTTAAAATATCCCTTCTTCTTATTTTAGTCCTTAAAGTGTTAATTATCTTTCTTCCCAGCTCATGAACATTAACAGGCACAGTTTTATAAAGAAAATCTATTATATTTCCTCATAAATAATAATCTAACGGAGAAAGTTCGGGTGAACGCGGTAGCCAACGAATGTCCTCATCGTTTGAAATTACTTTTCGGGGATAGTTCAGACAAATAATCACTTACTCTCCTAGAGTTATGCGGCGGAGCACCGTCCTGTTGAAACAAAAGGTTATGCAATCAGTTGTCGATATCATCCGAAAGATATGTCCTTAAAAAGTGTAAATAGCCATCTGCAGTCAAAGTCTCTTTATAAATGTATGAATCAATGATTGTGTCGCCTAACAGACCGACCCATACGTTTAGCCCAAACCGTATTTGTGGTCGACGTCCTTCGTGTACATGAGAATTTTCAATGGACCAGACATGTTCATTGCGTCGATTAAACATGCCTGAGTTTGCAAATTTACACTCATCCGTAAACATTACGTTAGCAAGGAAATTAGGATTTTAGTCCAACTGGTCCATAAAACTCCTACAAAACGCTACCTGTCGATCGCTATCGCCAAGATGCAGAACTTGGGTAACGTGTTTTTTAAAAGAATGATATTTATGTTTCTTTAGAACTCTCCTTACCTTCTGACGCGTTATATTTAGATCTGCTTCAATGGCTCATGTGGAGGTAGAAGGATTTTCTTGAGCCTAATGAAAAATTTATTTCATTGATATAATTTATTTTGTGGGAGATTCTTTAGAATTCTGGATTACTTTGTAAAAATTTCACCTATATTTGAACACAAATTAAGACATAATCAGTTACTGCAGTTTCGACAATATAACTGTCATTATCAAACTAACCTACAAACAAGATTTACAGGCACTATATATGGAACAAGTTAATAACATAACCTAATAAAATACAAAATACTTAACAAATCAATCTACCATAAGTGAAACAATCAAGGGAGGGATTAAAGACAAGTTTTTAAAAGAGGGGTGTATAAAATATCTGTTTGATCATTCAGTAAAATTTCTTCTGAATTTCTACTAGTTTTAAAAATTTCCAAGGCTTCTAACAGATTTAGTTTTAGACCTTTATCTCTAAAATGTAATAGCTTGATATTATTTTCTGAGAAATTATGATTATTGTCCATTAAGTGGTTTGCAAAAGTAGAATCTGTTTTTTGTAATCTAAACGATCTTAAATGTCCATCTATACGCGTGGAAAAATTTCTACCCGTTTGACCTATATATACTCTACAATCGTTACAAAAAAGTTTGTACACTCCACATCCCAGAGTATCATTTAATTTACTCATTCATTCAATTATCATGAATTTTCACAAAGTAACAGTCGATAGTATTACACTTTAGAATTCTCTTACTGTTTGTAAAATATCCACTTCATTTTCATGTGGCCGTCTAGCATATTCTCTAGGTTTACAAAACGAACCAATATCGTCTAAATTTCAGTGAAGTAACAGAAAATAGGTTTGAGTTGTTTTTTGCCTTTCTGGAAGATATATTTCCGAAGTAACTATGTACATTTCGATGTGAAGCGTAATAAATCTCTAGCATATCTCATTGTTCTTCACTTGAAAACTTGATTTTGTCCATAAAGTTGGGTAAATGTAATAAATGTAAGTGACAACAAGCAAAACGTAATCGAACTGTCACAAATGTATTTGTTAAACACAAGTATGGACATTGTTTCCAAGGCATGCTTCTCAAAATCAGCTTTTTTGTTAGTGATCCATCATCGTAATCAGAAAAAAGAGCTTTATTTAAAAATGTAAAAAAAAAATTTGAATAACAAATAGTCACCTGAAATACCACATAGTCAATTCCGAATCAAAAAATCGTGACTAGTCCGAATGTGAAAAATAAATATCCGTATCTGCAAAACCGGCTAACGGCTACGAATACATAGATCGAATAATGGATCTAGATTTGAGAACTATATAGCGGATCTAAATTCTAGGGTTCGGATACCTGGATAGTTTTGAATTTGTTCGGAACCGAATTCTTTATGTAAAATTATGTGTAGTCGAACTAGAACACAGTTACAGTTTATAGTTTATTGAGGAAATATGTGTAATTTTATGACCTTTTTTAACTTATCTTATTATCCAGATAGTTTTTACACCTTTTAGGTCAATGATAACACTGCAATTCGAACAAAAGTCAAATTTATTCCAAAACCTTTACAATATATATACTCTGGTTTTCGTAACAACTTGTTCAGTGGAATAAAATTGACATTTATTTCGTGTCAAATTATAAAATCTGTTCGAATTGCAGTGTTATTATTGACCTAAAAAGTGGAAAAACTATCTGGATAATAAGATTTATTGAGGAAGTATGAGTTTTATAAAAAATATAGGTAGTTTTCTATAATGTAATTTAGTGTATGCAAATAGCAGCAGAATAAAAGAATGACGAATATTATTCGTGACAAAATGCGGTAATATTAATGTTATAAGTAAATATAGTAATATAGTATACATATATGTAAATATATTACTTTGCAATCTGTTGTCTTTCGTGTGCGATACGTTAACTTGTTTTTCTTTTTCGTTTATCAAAATACTATTGACGAATGCTCTTCTTTGCTCGCAGTTCGCGTCCTAAATCTATATTTAAACATTGAGTATGAGTTTTCATTTATGTATTATTGAATTATTTACATCAATTAAACCATTTATTTTTAAATCAATATTAAACAGCCTGTGTGGCGCAGTGCCTAGCGCGCTCGCTTCACAGTCTGGTGGCATCGGATTCGGACCCCGGTGCGTTCCTTCTGAATTTGGTTTTCTGTAGTTTCCCAAATTCTACGGCAAATGCGGAAAGATAAATAACATCTTAAGTCGGTCTACAGCCGTAGGCGTAATAATAACTCATGGCCAGCCGATACCCCCTGTAATTGGCGCAAGCTGTTGGGGGATGCTAAGGCATGGATTATTATTATTATTATTATTATTATTATTATTATTATTATTAATTGTATAATAGAATGTTTATCAAATGTAATCTAATAGCAAACATTATTTGATGTTGAAAACTGATGTCTTTTCAACGGTTAAAAAATTTGTATAAAACACCTTTTCTATAACTGAACACGATTTGTGGATGGTAGATACTTATGTTGTCATACCGCTCTAAAATGAATGTTCACGAAACTTTATATGTATTAGTTTTGTATTAGCAATTAAAACGCATGTTTCATCGCAGATATATCTTACTTTTAAGAAAAACTGTACCTGTACGACAATGGCGTAGCATAGTATTTTCATAATGCATATATGCATTATCTAAATCAGAAAATGTATATACATTTTCTGATTTAGAATTGTATGGGCCAGAAATTTGATAAATGAGTATTACCATATTGTTCGAAATAAAAACAGAACATTTTTTCCAGTGATATTATCCGTTTTGATTTGATAATAATTTTATTGCTTGTCATAGCTACTACATATTTTACTCTACCACTTACATTTGAGGACTGGGTAACAGATGTACATTGAGATCTCGTAGTGTCTGTCTGCTAGTCTTGTAATGCACTTGCAATGTCTTATAAAACAATATCAGTGATGACATTGATTTCTTTCTATCCATCACAGAATCAGTTGCCTCAAATTTTGCTAAGAGTTTTTGAAAAGCACTCAAACCATTTAATGTATAAAATCGTTTTAAGCCTGCTATAAAACTGAGTCCACATTCATAATAACATTGAACGGGTCCAATGCGAGTTTGCAGAGACAAAACTATTCCTTTCTACAAATAAAGCCTCCTCAACACGAAAAAAAAAGATGGTGAAATATGACACATACGACGTTACAACACAAAGTTGTTTTTAAACGAGACTGCTGCTATGACGACCATCAGATGATAAATCGATAATGTTTCATTATCTATGTGGTAGGGTACTAGTATTATTTTTATAATAATATAAATATTACCAAAAATATTAATTATTTAAATTATGATTTCCCTTTGAAAAACTCTATACATCAACTTTAAATGTGGTTATAAGTAACTGACACGGTTCTTCTTTGATCGTTAAATCAATATCATTAGATTTTCAAAACTAAAAGAACAATATTTCTGAGATTGTTCAAACTTTTGGAAGACAGTAGCGGAGTACTTGTAACTAATATAGTGTTAACGCTATTTACTTAATGAATTGAATTCATTTGTCTTGATAAAGTTCAAATCCACGAACGAAAATTCGACATTTTGAATAAAGAACCTTCATCTAAAACAGACTTTTTCATCTGCCTAAGTTTATTTGGAGTAAATAGCGTCAACACTGTTCAAAATGTATCTGTCCTTGTCCGATGCTGCCAAGTTCGAACCTTGACATTTTTCCTCTAAAGGTTATATGTATATTCATAAATATTTTCCTCTTATACACTGCCATATCGCAAAATACTTACATGCTACCGAATCAAAGAGCCAGGAAAACTCAAAGCATAGTTAATTTGCTTAATAAGCCAGTTGGTGCTATTTAGCTGCTTCTAATTTACTGCGCCTGTTTGAACAGCATAATATACATAGTTAGCACAGCAAAAATAACTGTTAAAATCTCATTGCTAGAATTAAATATGATTGGTTTAGATTTGTTTCTTTTTTAATTTGGAATGTTGACTAGAGTGTAGAATGTCGCAAAATTGTAATAAAAAGAACAATAGTGAAGATGTCTTGGCTGTTTCCGAAAACATTGGCGCCAGTAATATAGCTCTCACTAGTATGTTCAACAGCCACAATTCGGCTGCTGCAAAAGACTTCGTAATATTTCTTTGGGTAAACGCCTCTTGAAACTCTCTCTTGGGGCAGCTATTTGCTTTATTGTTATAGTTTTTCCAAGATTACCTACTTGTTAACCAGTTACTTTTTATGTTATATGTATATATATATATATATATATACTATACTTTTGTATTTTTATTACTGTTATATACTCACTGACAATGTCGATGCTCTTCAATGAGCAAATGACAATAAACATTATTATTATTGAAATAATCCATGTTGTAAGGTGAAATGTAACATATGTAGAATAAAACAATCCTCTATACCTTACATAATTTAATATATTTACTCTAGATACATGTTTCGGCCATCCAAGCCATCTTCAGCCTAGAATCTAACCAATAACGTAAAATTACATAGAGTAATGATAGTTGAAAATGTAGTACCTACAGTCATGTGTTAAGAATCAAAAACAATAAAATTATGAAATGTCTTGAAGACGTGGTTGTGTATTTTTATTAATATCGAACGGATGAAATGAAATTGATAGGTTTAAATGTGAAATTAAGTTATATGAAATGTGGGAAAAGACATGTTGAAAAATGTGATTGATATGGAAAAGTTTAAATGTATTTGAAAAATACGTGGTTAATTTAATTATACATGTACATGTAGGACGAGAAAACAAATACAAAAAGGGGATGAAGGGAGATTAAAATTTGGATTTTAAGTTGAAGCAAAATGAAGGATGGGGATAAGGGAGTAAAAAACACACAGCACGTTGAAGACGTCTGGTTACATTAAAAGACAAGGGCAAACTGAATCATTTAAAAATTTTAAAGCATAAAGATATAAATGTTTAGTAGGTAATATAGAAATTGATTAAAATTTAGAAAACTATAACTAGCGATCCTGTGTATATAGGCAACTATTTAAACTTTGAACTAATAAATATAGTATTGCAATTTAAAAATAATTTGAAAATGTTAAAAATTAAGAATTATAGCAGACAAGGGTGTAGTGTTGTAGAAATTTATAAAAAACTAGAAAGTGGCTTGTTTTGGAAATCTAATTGGTCGTTGAGTAGATTATTATTAATTTTATGTTGTTCAATTTCAAACATTTCAAGCAAATCAAGTTTAAAGCTTTTATGGCAGTTGTGAAGAAGTTTGGGGTTTTTAAAATCCATAATATGGTTGGTTTCTTGTATGTGTTTAAACATATTTGAATTTGGTTGAAATTTGTGTCCTTGAATACGTTTTTTTACCCGTTTGACCAATGTAGATGGCATTACATGTAGAACAAGTTATTGAATAAACACCACTTTGGTTGAGAATATCATAATCATTTAATTCATTGATGATTTTTGAGTAATGTAATTGTATGGGATGGGTTTATAAGTGAAAG
>ML219520.1:25923-60071 GCA_004785975.1 Popillia japonica
AATTTCTAAATAAAATGTTTTGCTGTCACAGTTTTCTCAGTGTAGTAGCCTTATTATTATTATTATTATTATTAATAGCTTTGAAATGGTCCATAACACCCACATCTAAAGGCTGTAGTATATGCGAAGTATGGAGTGGAAACGGGATCATAATTATCCTGTTCTCTCCCCTTGCATATTGTCGTGTGTATGAAATTTAGTGTGATCTAACGCAGAAAGAAACAACCGTTTTGACTTCCAAGGCAAGACCAATGATGGATACTAGAAATAAAATAAGTAAACTGTAACATGTCATAAGGATTCTAGAGATCCACTTTCTAGATATTTTCCCTACCATATCGCTTCTTTGCTTATCTTCTTCAATAACTGCGAAATATTTATTTCATTTCATCGAGCTTGCATAGCATTAAAGTGAGAGAATTCAGTTGATTTCGTGTATAACTATACACTCAGTTTTCGTTTAGGGATCAACAAAAATTGTAACAAAAAATGCGTTGTTCCCACGGCGCTCTATATAACAGCATCCAGTATAGTAAGTGCCTCTGCGGCACGGCACGAGACCTAGCGGTCGATTGGTCGCCCCCATGCTGACTCTTTATCTACCACCACTCTACCATCATCGCCACCAATGTGTATTTCTCTATTTCACGCTGTAGTATGCTGCAACCGACGGGAAAGAGTATCGGGCGATCGATAGGCCAAACACTTGTTGCTCGCCGTTCGACCGAGTTAGTACGTTGAGTTCTGTTTTTCTTGCTGCTCTCTGCGTGGAGGTTAGGTGCGCGCATTCAGCACACTTGCTGTTCTCTGGTGAATTCGCATAGAATAGGAAATTCTTTCGAAACACGGCGAACGAGTCAAGATGCTGCATCGGCGGCAACGTTGATATTTCGCTGTATACGCATTGTTGTAAAAAACCGCGAAATTTAAACAAGCACATATTACACGTTCAATGATTTGACATGTAATGTACGAAAAATAATGCAAATAATACATTTTAATTGTTTATTGTTTATTTTAATTTTTTTAATAAAATACACGTCTTGGAGATATTAATATAGTTAATTATGTTTGAAATTTATATATCTACATATAGTATTAAATTTTGTTTAGGAGTGATAATACATTTTATAACTATGTCAGAAATAATCGCCACCTGCTTGGTGATATTGCAATATTTGTTAATTATTTAAAAATCAGAGTGAACAATAACGAAATTAAACCGATCAGTTTTCTTCGAGGGTTGGCTATTACATATTATTTTTCACGAAAAGAACTAATTAAAAACAATGTTACGGAGATAAAAAATGTAAGAATAACTAATTGACAATTATAATTGTAAATGGTAAACAAACACGTTTTATATATGTTATTTACATGACTTTTCATTGTATGACATGTAATGCATGTGCACAATTATACATTTTTGTAAACTATAATGTCGGCAAATCTACTACTACAGATACTTCAAGTTAATCATGTAAATGAATCTATATGTACAGTGTCAGACATAAGTTAAGCAACTGCATGGTTATGTAACAGTTAGAGGTAATTCCGTTAACAATATTAAAGGGAGTGATAAATTTATTTTTTAGTATGCATGCATCATAAACCAATCAAAAAAAAACCATAAGCGTGCATAATCGGGCCTTTATCGCACGGCGTGCGTATAAAGGTTGCTTGGTAACAGCCAATCCCAAGCGTTTAATAGTCCAGTGAAATGTCAGGAAATGTCAAATGACATATAGGTACATGTCACTCGATGATATGTATTGGAATTATTGATTATTGATTTGAATTATTATTTGGACTTTGCAGGTATTAAACTTAATTCAGCTTCAGCAGCTAGCTTTTGAATTTCTGTCGACATTATTAATACAACAATGATGTTTAATAATTAAGTGAAATGTCAAATGACATAATATAGAGACACATACCACTCGATAAAATGTATTGAAATTATTGATTTGATTTCTTCTAGTTAAAATTATTGTTCCATTTATACTAAAAAATATCGTATGACACAGTGCATAATTAGCTTTTAAAGCACTCGTAACGTTAAAGCCACTCCGCTTCGCGTCGTGGCTTTAAACTCGTTACTCGTGCTTTAAAAGCTTGATTATGTACTAGTGTCATAATATACTATAATCACATTGAAACTACAAATATAATACACATATAGTTAAAAATAATATTTCGTAATACAACTTTTTTCTTTGAAAATCAATGAATATAATTGAATTTTACTAAGTTTTAGCGCGGTAAAAGTTAAGCAACTTTTACTATGCAACCCCAAGAAAGTCTCTAGTTCTGTGATTTTCACAAATGTGATCGTAGTTGGTATTAATTGTACTACAGAAGTTAGTGTTATATTGACTGTTGTGCTGTACTGTGAAGTCACAACGCATTTGTTCAATATGTCACAAAAAGTGTATCGCAACGATTTAAAATCACAAATTGTAAAATTGCATCCAAAAGTAGAAGCTCGAAGCATTATTAGTAAGCTGTTTGACATCAGCAAATCAGTTGTATCACTTATGATCAAACGATATACCGAACGAGGTACAACAGTTAGACCAGTACGTTCAGGACGCCCACGAAGAGAAGATATTTTAATTACACGACAATGCCAAAGTAATCCATTTCTGTCAGCAACTAAAATAAAAGCTGAACTGGGGTTGCATATTCGTTCCCGAACAATTCGGCGTCGTTTAGTGGCAAAAGGTCTATACAGTAGACGCCCAGCTAAAAAGCCTTCATTAACTAAAAAGCAACAAATAAACCGACTTAATTTTGCAAGAGAGCATTTGAAGTAGACTGTTCAAAAATGGAATACGGTGTTATTTAGTGACGAATCTAAATTCAATCTGGTAGATTTTGATGGTATGCGCCTCATAACACGCCTTGTTAACACAAGACTTGATCCCAAATATTATAACACAAGTGTAAAACATTGGGATGAAAGTGTGATGGTGTAGGGATGCCTTGACAGTTACCGGACTTGAACTCAATTGAGAATCTTTGGAAAATCCTTTATCGACAAATTAGAAACAACAACAAATATTCAAATAAAACGAATTATTTTTAGTCCTTGTGCAAGGATGGACAGAAATTCGTCAAGGTACAATACAGAGCCTTATAGAATCAATGCCACAACTGTGTGCAGCAGTAATAAAAAAACGCGGTTATGCTACTAAATATGATTTTTTGTACGGTTGCTTAACTTTTGTCGCGCTATTATTAATGAACAAACCGTTATTTATTATTGATATGCCCAATATTCTTATATAAATAAATTTTGACTTGTTTTTATACATTTTGATATCTTCATTTGTAAATTCCTACATTAAATCATCTACTGTTTCTAACAGTCTTTTATAATTATGAATAAGTTCTATACAAAGATGCAGTTGTTTAAACTTATGTCCGACACTGTACCTATATATAACTAACATAGTTATTGGAATTTATTATTAATTAAGGAATCGCCCCACACTATCGGTTTTTCTTATATAAACTTAGAACTATTTACTACTGCTTCTTGACTTCATGATTTTGAAGAATTACGATGTAAAATTTCATAGATTCCCTCTATTTAAGTTTTGCGGATTTATTTTGGAGTTCAATAGATACCTGTAAACACGATTTTATGTGCTATAAAAATATTGTAAGAGGTTCGGATATCTATTTGTCTTTTCCAATAATTTTTTTACTTTATTATTATTACTCCGGCTAAGTAGCTGTCATCAACAAGTAGTTTTTTATCTGTGTCAATTATTCCAAACCGCTGTTTAACTGTGTTTTTTGTTTATAATTTAGTAACGTTTTCATCATGTCCAATTAATGCCAATCTATTTTTTTTTGTTCTTTCATGACATTTGTCAAATAACTCTGTTATATATTTTTCGGTACTTGTGTCAGTTCTTTCGCTGGATCTTTGCCGATACGTCATAAATTTCCGCCATTTTTTCGATACGAATCTAGTCGAATCAGACAAACGTGTATTCTCTGTTTCTAAATTTCATGTTAGTCAAGCAGAACATATAATCGTGTGGCTTAGCTTATAATGGATAACGGATGACGTATCAGCAAAGATCCAACGAAAGAACGTCCAAATTTATCAGCATGAAGTACGAATTTAATTTTTTTGATTGATTTCTCTCTTGAAAATTATTTTGTTGCTGGTGTGGCAAAAAAGCTGCATTTATTTACTTGTTTTCGGCTAAAAAATAAACTTATCAGATTTTATCAACATTTGCGATCATGACTACTATGTTTTTTTTTAATGATTTTGCCTGGATTGGGTTTATATTTGTAATCATTTGAAGAGAGTGTGTGATACACATGCTGTGAGAACCCTAGAAACAAATTACTCACATGAGGGATTTTAAGGCATATAAGAACTTAGCCTAACAGTATCTTTGATCCTGTTGAAAAGTTGAAACACATTTTACCTAGATTCTGCTATATTTAGTACAAATTTGAATATTTAGATTTTTATGGAATAGAAGCTGATTTTAGACATTCTTTACATTTACTTATGTAGATGTGGCTCTCTGATGCTGTAGTGTTTGTGATATAGCTGATTGACAGATATTGTTGAAGATGTACTATTTTAATTTACTGTTCAGAAGTGTATACAGTTCATTTTTAGCTATTTCTTAAACCTAGGATGTATAACTAAAAATTCTTACGCAGATGCAGTACATCGCTGTCCCTCGGAGGGCCGTGATGTGCATCCTACGGTTAATTTCAATAACCTAAAGTTCACCTCTTACAATTTTGGAATACATTAAGACAGTTTTAATTTTATTGCTCATAAAGAAGTTATACATATTTTATATTCTAATATATTTTACAGTAAATTTAATTTGGTTTATCACTTACTTGTTGGTTCTTGGTAATGGCAAGTGACAGCTTTATTTTTTGCCTATAAATTACAATGCATTCAAAATGTAATAATAGGATTTATTTAGACTAAATACATCGTATCATTGCAATACATACCAACAATTTTGCCATACTTCTTTTACTAACGTTCACCTATTTTCGAGAATTTCGAAAAATATATTCTTACAACAAAAATATGAACGTGAAATCAAAACTCTTTTCAAATTTAACATTTATTTGTAGCGATTTGGGCCTGGTACGTATAGATCAATGGATTGATTGTTGACAGTCTAAATTAATTGCACTCATAAATCTTACCTTCAAAATATTTTCTATTTGTTTGGAGTTGCCTCCATTCCTGTTTTTTAGAAACGATTTGTTTTATATAATTTGATATAGATAATATGTATACTTTCTGCAGAACAATAACTTACAATAACAATATTATTTTTGTACTCGCTTATCAAAACATGTCATTTCACGATTCGATTTGCATGCGTGAAAAGCCACTTTAAGCACTAGTGCGTGAAGTAAAGTTAGTACTTACTGTAACTTGATTAATTAGTGACATTTTAAAATCATAAATCCCTAACCCTAATGATTTTATAGGTAATAAATTATCCACTACAGTATTGGCAGCTTCCCGAATTTCAGCGGGTGTACATTCTATTTCATTATCAGAATTCATGTTGTACAGGTTTTAATTTTGTATCGAATTTTCTGAATTTGATAATTTTAAATTAAATGTCACTTCAAATAATCAATATTGCCAACTCATATTTTTTTAATTAATATCAAAAGATTTGTGGTGTGTCAGAAATGAAAACGTATTTAACGATAGGTATTATTAAAGTACTCGTACAAAAAATATTGTACAAACTTCGTGCGTGAAACATTTCGCGAATTCGTGTCCAAACTGGCCACTCATTCGCGAAATATATTTTCACGCACTTGGTTCGTAAATAACTATTTTGAGCAACGAAAGCGTTATTCGATACCCTACAATAGGCTCGGAATTACCCTGCCAATGAGTATAACGAGCATTTTTGTGTTTTAAAATTGTGACATCTCTCAGCGTTGTCCTCCTTATCACGTCATGGTAAGCCGTAACGGAGCCATCACTGGACTGTTTGAAGATCGGGACAACTATCGGGAATGGCAATCCACGCATTGCTTGAGAAAAATTAGTATCTGCTGGACCGGTCTTTCATTGTATGGTACTCTCGGCAATGTATTACTTCTGACCTGTGGTCACTAGCGGGAGGTTTGAATTAGTCCACTGTCGGAGGCATTCTAGAAGTAAAAATCGAGAGCAAGGTGTGGTGAAATCGGATCTTACATTCGGGGCTGCGTTGATGAGACTGACAAGGGAACACCGGCGGGTGTCCCCCTTCGATTTCGATGAAACCTTACAGATCGAAAGAGTACCTCAAAATAAGAGACACGCATTTTTTTTATCTGCGTATACGCACGATTTTGGGGTACAGCCCCCTCCAAAGTTTGGACGATTTTTTAATTTTTGCAAATATTTCCTAAGCTATAACAGATATTAAATTTTTTCCTTAACATAATTTGCAGCATATTGAATGGCCCTACGACAGGCGTCGTCCGTATTCGCAAAAAGTTAATAACGGGGGACGGAGTACCCCATAGCCCCCATTTTTTTAACATTTTTTCTTTTTCTTATTGATCAAAAGAAGGCCGCTTTTACATAGAATACGATGGTGTATAACAAGATTAGAAAATTAATAATTGTAAAAATAGAAAGTAATTGGACACGAATCGTTTAAAGCACGACATTGGTGGATATGGCACTTCAAGAAGGTACATAAAAGAGTATCACGTAAGATAGCAAAATTTATTACTCGTTCTACGCGTACTGTTATGGAAAACCTAAAGTTAGTAAGCGATACCACTATTAATGAAGTCAAACCTTATATCACTGACATTGGCCGAAGCAACGTATACAACGCTGATGAGAGCGGATTTAATCTAGAAGTACATTCCGTTCGTACTTTAGCTGTGAAGGGCGAGAAAACCGTTGAAGGTATTGTGCAATCCTTGCACTCTACAACACATAGTTATACAATTTTGCCAGCCATTTCTGCAGACGGATACTTACTTTCACCACTATTTTTAGTATTAAAGGAATCTACGAATACGTTTGGATCTCGAGATGCCCAATCATTCTTTCGATCTGTAAATGTGCATATTTTCTTCTTCGGTATCTGGTAAGCTCACTTCAAATCATTTCAAAAGCTGGCTAACGGATGTTTTTCTCTCGAATACTGGGCCAAAGAGCGTTCTTTTGATAGATTCCTGGAGTGGGCATTGTGTTGCCGAACTTCAGCAATTTGTGCCAAAAGACCAAACTTTGAACATTTTAAATATACCAAAAAAAACGACAGCGATGGTACAACCTCTAGATGTATAGGGTTTTAGACTGTGGGAACATTTTGTTAGAACTTTTTCGGATATAGTGATTCTTATGAACTATGACATAGATTTACATCAGAGAATTAATATTATTAAGTTGCAATCCCTAACCCATAATCAGTTTTCTTTTCCAAGATTTTTCGACGTATTCAAATACTCGTGGTATAAGAGTGGATACGTTGAGGAAAGACCTGAGCCCTTTAAGAACCCTGTAGAGTTTTGTTTTAACAAAGATGCGCAGTCTACACCCTTGTGTAGTATTTGCAATAAACCAGCTATTGTGCGGTGTTCATGGTGCAAACAAAATCTGTGTTTTCAACACTTACACAGACTATCATTACTGTAACACATACATACATAGCTTAATTACTATGTGTATATTAATCTTGTTTACTATTGCAATACATATACCGGTCGTTTTGAGAAATAGGATAAATAAAACCGGGAAGAGGTAAGGGGTATGAAAATTCGCTAAGAAGTGGGGACGCGTATGAGTCTATGAACGGAGGATTGGTGGGGACGTAGCTCCCTTCACCTCCTCGCCGCTTTAAATATCCTATGACTCAAAACGACCGGTATACCAATAATCGCATTACAGTATGTCATGTATTTCAACATTTATAATATATATTTTGAGTTATTATTACTATTATTAATTTTCTAAATTTATTATACATCACCGTTTTGTATGTAAAAGCAATCATTTTTTTGATGAATAATGAAATTATTCAAACTAATTATTAAAGAATGTGGGGGTATGGGGTACCCCGTCCCCCGTTATTAGCTGTTTGTGAAGATATCTACCTTGGGATCATGTATTACGCTGGAAATTATGTTAAGCAAATAATTATATCTGTTGTAGTTCATTTGATTTATATCAATAGACAAGTTTATTAATTTT
Organism: Popillia japonica; assembly: GCA_004785975.1. NCBI lineage: Eukaryota > Metazoa > Arthropoda > Insecta > Coleoptera > Scarabaeidae > Popillia > Popillia japonica. The sequence goes on from ML219520.1 coordinate 34,151, forward strand.
GAAGCTTTATTATTTTTTTTCTATTTTTACAATTATTAATTTTCTAAACTTATTATACATCATCGTATTCTATGTAAAAGCGGCCTTCTTTTGATCAATAAGAAAAAGAAAAAATATTATAAAAATGGGGGGTATGGGGTACTCCGTCCCCCGTTATTAACTTTTTGCGAATACGGGCGACGCCACCCTTATGGCCACGCAATATGCTGCAAATTATGTTAAGAAGAAAATATAATATCTGTTATAGTTTAGGAAATATTTGCAAAAATTAAAAAATCGTCCACATTTTGGAGGGGGGTGTACCCCATAATCGTGCGGATACGCAGATAAAAAAAATACGTGTCTCTTATTGTGAGGTACTCTTTCGATCTGTAAAGTTTCATCGAAATCGGAGGGGGACACCCGCCGGTCTTCCCTTGTGAGTAACTCGAAACCACCTAGTTCGCTGCTAATGCTTGATCTAGTTTCTTGTATTCGTTGGCAGGGTGATTCCATCACAGGGTATATTATTGCTCGAAAGTTGATTCTTTCAATCCGATCCCTGCTGCATAGGAAATCTACATCCGAAAGCATTGCTTAAATATGCAACACTTTCTGCCGCCGACACAAATAGCGTTAGAAGACAAAGTCACACAATCTCAACATATATAAAGCTGTATGATTCCGAACATTTTGTTACGAAACATACGTATACTTTTTAGCAAGCGGTGGATCTTATTTATATGAATAATTAAAATAAATGACATTAGGAAAACTTGCTTGTTATTTAATGCAGAAATGTTGATGGGTTTCCTAAACATATCTCTTTGGTGCACACATAAAAATACGGTGTTGGATTTAACACCGATTTCTCTCCGTCTGGTAGTGCTTTCGCGACCAAATGCACAAGTAGTTAAACGCAACGGAGTTGTATAATTTTTAGTACTAATATCCGAGATTCGGAGTTAAATTACACTTTTGCGTAGTTAAAGTTTCCCTTGTGAAGTTGGTTCATATCCCAATGGAGTTGAAATTATTTGATTTTGGAGTTGCCTTTACTCCATTGCTGAGTTATTTTATAGGTATTTTGTGTTAGCCAGACTCCGTTACAGAGTTGGATAAATTCCTTTGTGGAGTTACAAACACTCCGTTAAGTGTAGCGTGAACTCCGTGTCGCAGTTGAATGAATTCCGTTGCGGTGCTGCGTGAACACCTTTACAGTGTCAGCTAAATTTCACTACTGAATTCCTACTACTGTTTTATGGAGTGACGCTCACTAATTTATGTAATCTAAAAAAATTGATAAACAAAATAATTTTATGAACTGGAAAAAAATAGAAAAGGTAAAATAGACCATAAAAAACAAAATTTCTACTAAAAACATAAACATGTATTTCAATATGTACTTAAAATACAATACAAATTTAAACAAGTTCATACTTTATTTTTAATAAATGTACACATACCCTAAAACTAAATTTAGGTTTAGAGAAAGATTAAGAAAGATTTTATAATGGGTTTGTAAGCAAATATTTTAAATACAAAAATAATAAAAAGATAAAAAACTAACCTCTATGAACGTTACAACACAATTTATAATTATTAAGTATTTGTAAGTTCTTCACAGTTCTTTATCTTGATACTAATTTCTCAATCCCTCGGTGTTAATGTCGAAAGTTCGGTGGTTACAAATCCGTATATTTCAATTTGTATCAACTTCCAGCATGATTTCAAACTGTCTTCGAGCTTTGTTCTAAAAACAAACGGAATTTGAAATAGGACGTTAAAAGAGTCTAAAGTCTAAGGCATTATTCGTATCAATAGGTAACAAAGTAGAAGTATGTGTTATCTAAAGCGATAATAACGATTTTTAAAGAACCCACTGAAAACAGCAATGGTTGGTTTTATTCTCTACGCCATTTTCTAATGGAAAACTTATCTGCAATAAATACCTGGTTGAAAGAAAGAAACATAAGTATTTATGACAGTGGAGCTTACATGATAATTAATTTTTATGTCGTCTCGTCTATAGAAGTTCTCTCAATACCACCTCGTCCTCTGGCAGTGATTGTTCAAAATTACTCGATCTAGTTTGGTAAACTAAGCGAATGACATATGACCGTTATTAATTACAAAGGCATACGTACATACATACATATATGCAGCAAATTTCCTTATACCATAACAGTTAGAGAACACTTACCTGTTTTCTTAATATGTAGTATTAATATCTAGGTTTCCGACTGTTATCTTTATCCACTTTTTCAAGTTTTGGTATTTCACTCTCAAAAATAATGTATTTTTCATCTAGTACATCACCCATGTATGTAACTTCCATACTGATAGCTGCAGGCAAATACATCGCGCTTGCACTAGCAGCTATTTCACCCGACCTCACTGAAACATTACTTTTAACTTTACGGGATTAAGTCTCACATTTTGGTGTTGCGTTAACTCTCTTCTGTTGCTAAATTATTTATCAACACCGAAAGTTAGCATATTTTTCTCCGTTTGGTGTTGATATTATCCGTGCCTGATGTTAAACAACGAGTAACACCGTCGAACGATATTAAATTTCTATTTTTTGGAGTTGGAAATTTCTAACTACATGAGGTGTAGTTAGAAACATTTCCGAAAAGTGTTGTAATATTTCCTTTTAATGTTAATTTAACAAATTGTTAGTGAGTATTTAACTCTTTTCAGAAAAGCTACAACCCCGTTTAATTTAACTACGTAAAATTTTTATGTGTGTAATGATTCTTACCTGAGCGTCTGAGACTTCCAATATTATTGATATTAGTTATGACAGTATTAATTGTTATTGTTGATACTATTATAATATAATATATTTAAAATATCAAACTAACGATTCTACTGAACATTAATGTGATCAAGTGATTTGTTAATTTCGTACTCTTTAATGTTCATCTACCCTTTATTTCCGTTTCCAGCATAACCGTTCCTAACGCACTGACGTAACCAATAGCAACGTTTAACCTTGACTCGATACGCGCAACCCCTGCGGACAAAAATAACCCATGAATACGAGAAGAAGCAGCTTGAGGGAGTGACCGATGAAATTCGGCATGAGAACTGGAACAATAATCTTTATTTCTCTACAAATTTGACTTCAGTTATATAATTTATATGGAGTATTATTATTGATATTTAAAATAGTAAGCGCCTCGATCTTACCGTATGCGAAATTTTACTTACTTGTGATACATGAATTCACTTCACTTGGTTACTTGAACGTACACACTGAAATTTTACAGCGGGGGGATTTCCATATAATCAATATCCAAGTCGGTGTTGATATTGGAGGCCAGGCTAACCGTGGGCTTCTGTACTCTTAGTGGTTGATAACACGGATCGTAGATGTAGCAGATGACGATATAATACGGAAATCTAACATTCACCATTTTGAAAAGATAATTTAAAGTGTTACAAAAAAAATGTATCGATAGTAATGTGTAATTTTGAGTACAGGTTCTACAAAGTCTTACAAATTTTCTATATATTATTAAAGCTATATTCGTGAAAAAATTATGCCTTTATTTCTGAAAAGCAAACTTAGAGAATGGCATTTTTCACATAATCGTCCAAAAAGTACGATTATAACTGTTATAGTTTTCGAGTCTATTTAATCATGGACAAATAATTAAAAATTAACAGTAGCCGCGCCTTTCATATTGGTATAACGCTAACTATAACAGTTAATACAACAATAATTCAACTATAACGGTAACATATATATAAAAGAAATGTCAGATTATTGAATACAGTATGAAATTTTCTATAAAAAACTTTCCAGAGACTAGTATTATAACTCTTGTAGTTTTGCAATTACATATAATCATTAGTACATCAAAAGTGAATGTTATTCGTGCGCTAACCATAGGTTCACGATTTGTACGGTACCTATATATATTTATATTCTATTAGTAGCAAGACAGTGTCGTTAGATCTGGTCTTGAAGAATCTAGAATTCTTATAGCAGCCATTTTCAGAAGAATTCAAGTTTAAAACACTAATTGCTCTTTGTACATAATGCCTAGTTTTCATTGGTAGAATTAGTAGTAGGTACAATATCATGGGCAAGTACTATCATTATAACTCTACCAATGCAAACGGAAATAGTAGAGTAGAGTGCATGATAGCGGTAGAGTGGGATAGCACGGTGGTAGAGTACTCTACCGCTTGCCTTCTCTCACCACGATTTCTACTCTATTCTACCGCACTATGCTAATGAAAACAGTATTGTGTTAGTCGAGCATAGTAAAATTGAATATAATATACATATGTATCTTCTGTACTCTACCAGGCAGCGTACTATTTACAATTTACGTGAAAACAGGAACTCTACCAAAGTAAGTAGAGTCGAATTAGCTTGACTAAAAAGTGCGCTACTTACTCTACCATTAATTTTACTCATGAAAACTAGGCGTTATGGAGATTTATGAACATTACCGTGACATAACATCTACAACACAAATTCCAAAATGTTGAAAGTTTAGATCGGCGTCACTTCAGAATTAAACGTATCTAAGTACATATATGATCTTTCGCTTGATGTTAAGCAAAGTATATTTCTAAAAAGTAATAACAATTTAAAAACAATTGTACGAAGCTTTGCCGATCTAATGAAAACAATATTTGAAATGAAGTTGTAGAATAGTAGTAAGCACTGTGAATTGACTGGTGGCTATAAAATTATATACATAGGTACGCTAGGGTCCGAACCGAAATGCACTAAATACATATGGACAAACTGTAAGGTAGTACTAATACTATTATGATAAGTATATGGTTGTACTGAACGTATACTACTGTGATCAAAAAATAAGGTGAAAAAGTTTACTTACCTAACTTAAAATCCTCATATATTCTTCTTTTAATCAAATTATGCAATCCTTTTTCTATTCCTCGAAGCAATAGTCGATTTTTGGAATGGCCATCAAACCGTGCACTGATTCGGTTTTTATCTTCTCAGTTACGTTGAAACATTGCCCCCAGAACGGTCTCCCGAGTTTAGGGAATAGCCGGAAGTTGTATGGCGGATGTGGTGGCTGTGGAAGGTTATGAGTTGATTTTCTTCTGAAATGATCTTGAAGAACCAATGCAGCGGGATACGATGTGTTATCGTAGTGCACAATCCAACAGTTATCTAACTATAATTCTGACCTTTTCTTGAGAATAGCTTAGCACAAACAACGCATAACGCACAAATATTCAAATATCTCCTCTTAATAGTTTGCCTCAACTCATGTCCAGTTATCATGTGTTATTGTGACATTTATGCGACACTGTTTATTCAAAAGTTTGCGAGTTTTTTTTGCACCAAACAAGATTACATTCTTTTCAGGCAAAAATCTCAAATAGTTGGGACTGTCAGCTGAAATGTCAGCGATATGAAGTGAAGTCTCTAATTGGCAATCGATGATTTTTGAACACCAAATCGTTGATTCGTGCGACGTGTTGTTTACCAGTTGATGTTGACCGCCGACGAAAACGATTTGCCATTGACAGTATCACCAACCTAATATGTACGTATTTTAAATTTCACTTCGTTTTTTGATAATGATAGTACAACAGTCGTATACGAAGTGAATAGTGAAGAGCGATAGTACAACAGTCGTACGAAGTGAATAGTGCACGGAGAAAAATTTATAGTATTTATAAGTATAAATATACTGCATTTTAGTATAATTTATTGCTATATATAGGACAGCAACATAGCATACTAAATTTAACGATAAATTGAAATTAAGTACCTATTATACTTCAATTTACTATATTTTATAGTAACTTTAAGTAAATTGCTTGTACTACAATTAGCAATAATTTGTACTAACAGATTTACAAAACCTTTTCACAAATACAAAGACCGCGTCATACTGCATCTCATTCTTTTTACGTACGAGCGCCTTAAACCTTCTCTCTCTCATTTCATTAGTGTTTCAACGTGCATAAATTGAAACTACTTTTATTTAAAAACCAATATAAATACTTTTAAAAACCAATGAACTAGTTTTGCTAGATGTTGTAAATTATTTTTATTTAAAAATTTCATCAAATGTAGCAAACCTTTTGTTTTAATCTTAAAACATTTTGTTTTAAGATTTTAGCAACAAAATTGTTGTTGGCCATTAAACACAGTGTTCGTAATTTTAATACAATTTATACTATTCATAAGTATAAATTTCTAAATAAAATGTTTTGCTGTCACAGTTTTCTCAGTGTGAAGAGTTTTTCACCGCACTTTCAATTTAAGTTGAAATACGAGTTTTAAGCAAAAAGAGAAATCATTTACACTAATTCCTGTGGTCAGCTATACGACCCAATAATGACAAATAACACCATATTATGCATTTACTGGATAAAGAATAGTTGCTTATCTTTTGCAAATAACGTGTCTTTAAAAACTCTTTGACGTGTATCAGCTTCGTTGTCTATCATTTACGATAATTAAATTCACTTCGTTGATAAAATGTAAGCACTTACGACCATCATCGAACTATCTTTGACAAAACAAAATAATATCATCTGTTGACGAAAATGCATGTGAATGGTAACAAGAAAAACAATATTCTCAACACTTCCCATGGGTCGGTGCAGGTACCTCTAAGGCCTAGATAACAAATTTGAAACCTTACTTCTACTACAGGTAGCTTGTTTTTCAGGTCAAAACTGAGGTATCTGTTTTGAAAATTAAAGTACTAAATTTCTTAAATTATGGTACTCTCGCTTCGAAATAAGAGACCCTGATTTTAAAAGTAGGGTACTCACTCGATTTACAACCACTATATATTGCAGAATTTGATAGTGTGAACTGACCATACATATAAGATTGTTATTATGAGTTCAAGATGCTCACTTTTTCTTGGCACGCATATATACTTGGTTCACGATTCCAAGACGTCCACGCCATGAACGGAATTTTCAGGATCTTCAATACAGAACCACAGAATATCAAACAAGCAGAATTTGCACTCCTTGTCGGCGCTTTTGATCTTTTTAAGACAGATTTAGTGACCTTCAAGCTATTCATGCTATTTTGTGTGGAAGAAACACAGGGTCGGATTGAGGAAAAATTATATACGTTGACAGGGTGTATTGACCGAAAATTAGATGCCCTTGATAAGTATAGATAATATTAAGCTGTTTGAAAATAGCAACTGCGTAAAATAATCCAAACTTATTTTATATTATTAGAATTAGAATTATATTAGAATATTTTTTAATATTAGCAATAGGGAAAAAACTACAAACGCTAAAGTCAATAACACCTGATAGCCAGTAAACAATGAACAACGCTCGAATCACTACCGTGAAGTATTTTTCTTCCAGAGAAGATGGCGAATTACGCTGCGCACTAAAGATGCGCGTACTTTCCCGCCAAGCGGAGTGCAAATTCTGGTTGTTTGATATTCTGTGACAGAACTACCAAAATACCTATAAAAGTAAAATATTAACATAACTGCGAATACGATTTTATGTTGGTAGGGTTGTGCAATGCTGCCATATAACCCTCTGTCATTCATCGTATCCTAGAATTCCCCATTTATGAATATAACCTTAAAATGTAAACATGTCGATTTTGCTACATTGTTGTGATGTCTAGAGGTGCACGTCTTCGAATCGTTGTGGTAAGATAATTTGACTTACGGTCAATGCATCATTCGCTCGGAACCAACGCTAATCGAAAATTGACTATTTTTATTGTTTTAGTTTTATCTAAGTTCTTTGTTGAATAGAGGTGTTTACGACTATATACAAAGGTGCAACGCACTTATTACAACCTCCGTTACCGATTTTAGATTAATGAAACTGTTTCAATAAATATACGTACACTCATGGAAAGTAAAGATTGGACACTTTCAGTACGTTGTTATACAGAAATTCTCCAATCTTTGCTTAAACCTTTTTTAAAAATAGCTGGGAATTGAAAATTCAAAGAAAATTTCCAACTCCAAAATTTGATTATTGACTAATCGCATGCTCATACAAAAAAGTTCATTCCACTTTTTTTTTATTTTAAAATCTGATATACTTTTCTTTTATTCTAGGTATTTTTTGCTAAATATCGGATATACAGATGTTGGTACATGCTGTGCAAAGGTATGATTTTTATTTGAATATTTTTATAATATCTGTTATCTCATATGAAGCACAGATAACAGATTTCAAAAAAATATTTATCGAACAAAAACTTCACGTTAGTACACCCGACTAGTTAAACACATAATAGATTGAGCAGTCATTATATATAGCATTTCAGTAAGAAGGTAAAGGGAAGTATTTATTTAAAAATTAGCATCATGTTTATTAAATGCACAAATGTCATAATTAAACAAACCGGCTTGGATGGATATATTAACAATATTAGCGTTTCGATGGCATGGTCTGTTTATGTTGATTATGTACTTTACTTCCTCAAAATAATGTTTTTGGATTACATTTCTTTTTTAACTACCTCTTGTGTTGTTTACTAGTACTACTATCACCTGTATCATATCACTGTGGAGTAAACGAAATTTGGTTAGTAATCCAGGAGTCCAAGACAATGTTCTAGATAATTTTTATCTAGGATATTCATTATTTATTTTTTATTTATTTTTTTTTGCTGCAATTGGAGTTTATAGATGAACACGAGGATGTTAAATTTATGTCCAACTTGAAGCCTGTATGTCGTGGAATCCATTAACGGGGATCGGGTCAATAAGAGTGAGGCTGCGGCAAGCTAAAACTACGGATTTTGGGGACCGATATAGAATGGAAAGGGTGCACGGGGGAAATGTACGGGGTTTGACGAATCTGAAGTAGAAAGATAGAGTGAGATAGAAGTAGAGGTGGTATTGTGGGTGGCGATGGGAAACAGGGGAGCTCGCCACCATGCATGCACCTAGAAATCGATTAAATTCTACGCAGATTAGGTCACAGGACTGGTAACGCTGCCTCCTTCTCTTCGCTGTTCTCACACAATAACTGAGAGATTCGATATCGGATTTAGCAGTTTTTAACCAATATTGATGTCGGTTTCGTAATAATTTCACTGTTTTATACGTTTAACATTTTGAAAATACGTTGGGTTTTCCTGGTTCACTCGCTCAATAATATTTGTGTACTATTTTAGTAGGATGATTTTGAATCGACGAAGATTGCGCCGAGAAAAACGCTATACGCATAAAAAAGAGAATACTGGAACAGAGAAGAGAGATGGTTCAACAGTTGCTGTTTGTCTGTTTAACTCTACTCTATGTTTTGTTGCCTTTACACAAAAATCAATGTTTAGAATAACACCGTCTCTATGATCGTGTATACTTTGGTGAACGATGTTTTCAGGATATGTACTAAATCTCTTGGCTACTTAAATTTCTACTGTTTTCGAATATGCATTTCATAAAAACTGGTGATAGTGCAGTTAAATACGTTTTTTCTGTGACAAGATAATCTGTTGGTTCTTTGAAAAAATTCCGGAAGTAATGGCCTTAACTAGTAAATTTTAGTTTTTTGACTTATTTGTTCTAAATTAATGGTAAACATTGTTTGCTTTCCCTATATTTTTTTCCTATATATTTACCTATACTATACAGGATGATTCTCAATATATGCGACAAACTTTAAGAACTGGTTTCTGAGGTTATGTTGATCATAAAAGTTCATATGATTATATCTCTAAAACGGTTTCGTTTTAAAGTTATTGAATATCTAATAATAAATGACTAAAACGATATACTATCACAGTTGGTTTTTCAAAACCTATTGTGTTAAGAGGAAATTGTGTATTTGTCATTTCGGTCATTCAACATTTGTCAATGGTTGTCATAGTATTCATTCAGTTTATTGCCAGTTCTAAAATGAATTACACCAATGCTGAGATGTGTGGTACCTATGCATTTCGTTTTCCGCTTTTACTTTAACCTCATTGGCTCTTCTTCAGAAATTTTGTTATAATCGTATTTTTGTAATCGTATAGTTACGTAGAACCGTTAACATTAGACAAATGACACATGAGAGAGATTAAAATAAGTACCATAAACAGTACATAAAGAATGCACATACTATACTACGTATACAGCATACTTCCATACATACATACTTTTTATTTCTTAATCTAGTGTTCATGTCGTGCTAATATTACCATGCCTCAACGGGCTTTAACCAATGCGAAGCATAGGCGAAACGTTAGATATAAATTACTTTTTTAGTATGCATGAATCATAAACCGACAAAACACACCCATAAGCATGCATAATCGGGCCTTTATCGCACGGCGTGCGTATAAAGGTTGCTTGGTAACAGCCAATCCCAAGCGTTTAATAGTCCAGTGAAATGTCAGGAAATGTCAATTGACATATAGGTACATGTCACTCGATAATATGTATTGGAATTATTGATTATTGATTTGACTTATTATTTGGACTTTGTAGGTATTAAACTTCATTCCGCTTCAGCAGCTAGTTTTTGAATTTCTGTCGACATAAAATATTTAGATCTTCAAACAATTAACAAATGTGAAATCTGTTTTCTCACTTATTCAACTGACCCTTTTAAAACTATGTAAAAAAGTGAATTATAATGCAAAAGTAAAGGAATAATTCGAAGGAAAAACTATTTTCAAATAGCAGTACGAGTCCTGCCAAGAAAACGTCCCAATGACATATGACATGTCCGATATGCGCTTCCCGGACAATCAGGGGTACAGAGAAAGACAGCAGCATTGGTGATAGCTTACTCACAAAAAAGATAATGCGAAAAAGGCACGTTGCACATCTTGGAAACAGTCGGTAATAAGTTCTTATGGGCTAGCAATATCCATGTAATATACATGATCTAAGGACACAGTGCATAATTAGCTTTTAAAGCACTCGTAACGTTGAAGCCACTCCGCTTCGCGTCGTGGCTTTAAACTCGTTACTCGTGCTTTATAGTGTCATAATATACTATTATTATTATAACTTTTGGCAATTTTGAAACGTCATTTTGATTGTCAGTTTTGGTTTATTCCGCTCTTTTAAATAATGCACTTGTCAAAATTTTTCTAGAATTGTACATGCGTACCAAAAAAACAATAACCTGTAATGGACGAAACTAAATGTTTAACTCCGGCAAACTCTTTAACGTCATTAGAAAAAGCAAAACTGTGCAACACATTGATGCATAAAATTAAATCTACAGAATCAAGAAAAATAATTTTTCGAAACCCTGCTGAACCTACAGATTATGACAAATCTGTCTCAGCCGTGTATCCCGACACAATTATTAACTTAGAAGATAAGTTCAGAAATAATCGACAATATGAAGAGGAATTATCGAATGAAAATGGACAGGAATATGCTACTTACTTTGAACTGGATGTTAATAAATTAACTAGTAATTTGCAATTCGTTGAACATAAAGTAGAAGATGATTTTGCAGATATTAGTAGTGTGGATGGAAACACTATCAAAAATTATATCGAAGAAGATCTATCCGATGATGAAGTATCGATTATTCGAGCTAAAGAAGTAATTGCGCACTATAAGAGTTACAAAACTAAAATGAAAAATTCTACCAGAAAAGAAAACGAACAAGAAAGTATTATTAACATTAATCAACGAAAAGAACAAGATCTTCAAAGTTATTTATATTATTCGATGTTGTTATTCCTACTTTGCACATTTTGTTTAATCTTAGTATTTCTTTGATAAATAAACTTTCAGCATAGATTTATTCTCTACTATAATGCAAAATCGACATGCGTTAACTTATTTCTCATGTTTCTCGAAATTTGAAAGATTTAGGTCAGATTCTGTTCCATATTATAGTAAAGTTGTGATGTGTGAGCCAAGTAGACAAATATTATTCCATATTCCTGCTATAGTACCTATTCAGAAAAATGAAATACAATTTGTGTACAGCAGGTGGCCAATGAATTCGACACTTTCGTCAGTACTTGACTTAACTTTGGTGAGTATTTAGGAGTACTAGATGGTATTTGACATCCCCATATTGAAGCTATAAGTACACTAGACTGTGTATACATATACCTATATGCAGGATGGTGCGCATTGCTACGAAGCAAATCACTCAGTAACTTCCTCAGAGAACACTATATTTCTCTTATTTCTTGATGTGGGACTTCGGGAGATCTTAATCTGATCGAGAATTGTTCGGCACTGTTAAAAGCTAATGTGAAGCAATCAAACATCCCAAATTTAGCAATTCTCAAAGAAATAATTGCGGATGTATAGCTTAATGATCCGCATTTAAAGACTCAATTAATAGTTGTATTGAAAGTATGTATGCCTCGGCGAGTACTAGAGTACCTACTACAAGTATTAAAAGTCAAGTGTGGAAACCCCAGATATTGATAGATTTAGTGTAATGTGGGAGCATAATAATAGTGCACATTATCTTAAATGGCCACCTACTGTATGTACTACCTTGGTTCCAGGTATTAATGTAGACAAAACAATAAATCTATTTTTTAACTAAATTTTTGATGCTTGGAAGATGTTAAATATTATACCACAGAAAGCATGGACAACTTCTAACTAACAGCACACAACACATACTATTCCGTTCTGTTACGATAATTTACTGTAGCAAGAGATCAACAGATTCGCTGATATAAACACGAAAATTTCACTTCGGGACTAGTCTGTGAAAATTTAGAAATGAGTTATAAGGCCAGCAATTTTAAATAGTCTGAAGTCGAAGTTGGTTCGAATGCCTACGAGAAAATATACTATAGCAATATCCGATATCTTGTAAAATGTGATATGGCCTTCGGACTGTGTTGCTAATTATCAAATATTTAGTTAAATCGTAGCATGCGCAGACATGAATATATGTATTTAGCGGACGCGTCCCAAAACTAAATTATGCTTGCAATTCCTGACGGAATCAAAGAGACATTTTAAACTTGTGCACATATAGAAATATGTTTAAAGATATTTTAAAACTAATAATATTGCAGAAAAAAATCCAATAGGTTTGGTAATAGCGGTAGATTCGGAATTTACATTTTCTTAATTGCAATTCAATGTTAAGACAATTTTATTTGAATATTTATTTTGGTTTGGTAGACTTATTTGTTTTAATGAAATTTATATATGAACCCTCATCTTTGTGGATTCTGAAAAAGCTACAAATCCATTCGTGGTTCGCGCAGGTGTACATATATACCAAACATATAGATACACACGTTTCGGGAAGTACGCACACACCGACACGAACATTCTCCTGCCGACATATAGAAAGCAGAGTCGTTCTAGTCGTCATTAGTTTGAACCTTTATCGGGTGCAGGCGGCTGTGTCGGTGGTGCTAGTAGCTAGGGGTAGCAGGGGACAGGCATACGTACAGAGAGAGGAAGACCGTCGCGAATCGGCGCAGAGCGGCGCAACAAAACACACTCTCGTCGTGTCCGTCCGCTGACAAGCGGCAGTTCCACCTACACTCCTCTTACCTATGGAAAGCAACAACGGGCTTTCAGAGAGGGCCACATTTCGTTTTAGACGTCTTCTGTGCGTCGCGTCGTTCATTTCATCTTTATCTAGCACAATATTAGGGCATCCCTCTTGTTTGGTCTCTTGTTTGATCGCTGATCGTACTCACTTACTCTCTATATTTTTCATTCGGTATTTACCACTCCTGTCGTCATTACCGTCACCGCATCCGAATAATACCGCAAGTACTATGTCGCAGTCGGTGATGAGGGCTGTACCTCAAAACAGTCTAAAAATATACAAATAGTGACATACATATTCAATGGTGTTACGGCTACAAAATGCAATTGGTGGTACCAACGAAAACCACCGGAGAAATCTCCTGTTATAGCTGTTGGTACTGTTACTGTGGTGATTATTCTGAGCAACCTTATTTACCTTTATGACCTCTAGCTTAATGTATTAGTTAACATCTTAATGTTTAGTGCTGTTAGCTTCGTGGTCGGAAATTTACAGTGCATGCACACTTATAATTCAGATACTTTGATATATTTTGTGGCGGTTGTGGTCACCTGTCAACATAAGTTTACTTAGTGCGTGCCTATGATCTTAGTTTGAAGATTTTGAAGGAAACCTTTCTAGAATGCCATGGCTGTATTTAGATTTGGTTTTGGTAAGCGAACATCAACTAGTAATCCTGGTATGAAATTGATAATAATATTGAGTTACTGTACACATATAAGTAATAAATGTGAAGTGAATCATGTCCAAACTATATATACTATATTAAATTTTTGCGGAGTATCGCCTTGCTATTAGTGCTCCACCGTAGCACATTGTATCATTTAAATTAATACCAAAACCCCTTCGTACATACATAAAAATGTCCATTAAATGTACATATGTAACTTAAGATGCGCTACAGTGAACATAAGTAGTACAATTCGATATACAAAAAATTTAACACAATATAAATTTGAATTAGACACACATTTTACTTAAACGGTTCGTTTTGAAATATTAGTTATAAGTTATAACATGAATTTTGTAGGGCGCTGTATCGTGTGACTGGTTAATTCATGAAATAGTACGTTGCCAGAGTGATTTCAATAATTTAATTAGTTTTGTAAAAAATTTAGTTTTATCGTTTCTCCGGTAGGTGTCTCCCGTACTTAGTTTTTCTTTCACGCTTCCTTCTCTCTTCTGTAGATTTTAAACTCGGAATCGACTGGTGGCGTCGTAATGCTTATTTCGACGGAGGTCAATGATGCTGAATTTAAAACATTGTTATCGATCTTATTATCATCTTACTACATTGTATTAAACCGCTATATATTCATTTCCTTTTTCGAGAATATAGCTTCACCCTTAGAATTTCCATTTCCTGTAATATATACAGGTTGTCATAAGCGTTAAATAACCAAAAACCGAAAACTATCCGAAGCTGGTTAACTGTGAAAAGGAAAACTACTATTTTCTTGTAAGAGTTTTTAGTGAATCTTGATATAAATAGTATTGCATTGATTTATTTCGAGAAGATCCACTTTTACATCTCATGAAACCATTCTATACATTGGAAATATTGGATTAAATTTATCTGTGGTAGATCAAAATAAACTTCTTCAGAAATCAAACAAATGTCTGCATTGTTCACTAAGATTCCAGTTTTGTTTTTTGCTTTATTAATTTTTTCTTAGCACATTCTTTGATTTTTTTTTCTGTAATTTCACCAATGGTTTTGTCACACTTTTACTCTTCAGTCCATTTTAATTTCCTTTGTAAGCAATAATTTTGATATAACGTAATAGTAAGGTCTTGAGAAATACTAAGTCTATTTTATGATTAGTTTTCATATTGCAACTTTTGATAAAAATTCTTTGTAATTATGTATCTATTGTCAAATAGAATAAATATGTGTGGGGATGATATATAAGGTAAAGTAGCTTAATAAGACACCCATTTAAAAATATATATATACCATTTGATGAATAAGACACTTTTACGAATTTGAAAACGTTTATTGATCAAAACCCTATAAAGAACAAATACAGAAAATCCAATTAGTTTGTAAATTTAACACAAAATAAGTTTTAACGAAATATACAATACAAAACTAAAAAGAGAGGAGTCTCATTTTGAGAAATTACTTGTTAGGCAGCGAACATACATATTTTCTGAATAATATTATTATTTCTTCGTTTGACACATACGGCAAGTAAAGTTTTCATCTTGTGCACCGCAACCTTCGTGCGCCCATCGGTAACACTTCGTGCATTTTACCCATTGTTCACCATGTTTGTCTGCAGATTACAGCTCTGTGCAAAATAGACACTCTGCATCATTATCTTCTTCATCACTTTCATCGTTATAAACAACTTGCAAATCACTTTCATAACTTGACGAATCACTAACTTCTGTCGTCTTTTTCCTTATTATCTTGCTACAGCTCGGAAGATTTTTAAACTTATTAGGTATTATTTTCTTGGTGACTTTGATGACGTTGCTGTCGAGAGATTTACTCGTTTTTTCCAAACTTGCTATTAGCTCATCTTTATATTTAGATGAGGTGATTAAGGCTGCACTGCCAGTCCGTGCACTGGGTTTGTTTGGCAAGATTGTTGGAAGATACTTTATTTGTACTGGGTTTATATATTTGGCAGTACTCGCTTATTCTGTTATGGAGAAGGTTCCATTAAGAGTCTTAATAACCTAATAAGAGACCTTCATAATAGGAGCTTCTGGGGGTCTCTTATTAGGGAATACTAACCTGATAAACAAACTACGTTTTTAGGTTAGACAACTTTAAACTTTCCTACATGTATTTAACACAGGTCAATGGACATTACAATAGCTATCTAATGGCATTTTTGAAAAATGTCTTATACTTACCATTTTGAGAATATATATTTGTGTGTGTAGAACCTTAAAAACTTATCATATAACAAATGTCCCGAATTCCACCATTAGACATTTGTTTTATCAAATTCAGCGACACCGAGCGACCAATTGATGTATTGAGAATGTAGATAACTGTAAAATCAGATGATACATCCCTAGATGACAAAACAAGCTATATTACATACGGTCTCTTATTAGGGAAGGTCTTCTTATTAGGCTCCTTTACCTTACTGATACGGCCAAAATCTCTATGCATTGCGTAAAAGTGATTCAGACTTTTAAGAACCATTAGATGTATATACTGGGTGAGTTTTTTTATATTAAGACAACGGAATGTCTAAAACACTGCATCAATTCAAAAAAGATCTTAATAAGATTTGTTATAATTTAAGGGGCTCACTGAATTGTGCCGAACTCGATCCCCCACCTCACCCTCCCAGAGTAAAAGGCGGGACAATTTCATAAATTGGAACCCCCATTTTGTATTGCAGATTCGGCTTCTACGCCATCAAGTATATAGTTTTTGTTTGAAACTTTTTTTTCGATTCGTAACAGACTGCGCTGTAATCTCAAAACGTCTAGAAAAATACGCAAAAAAGAAAATATGGTTTTGTGTTTTTTTTAACATTAAAATATTTCGAAAAGCCCTTTAACAACGAAGAGTTTTATCATACCCATTTCAGAAAATGTGCCCTTCCTGGTACAATTTTTTCCAATGTGTTTACGGTGATCGGATACCCTCAACTGAGCAATATGTTTTGCTTCCAGTGTTAGATACTGACATAGCTATCGAAGAACTGTTGCATTACTTAAATAAAGTGAACTTAAATAAAGCAGCAGGGTCAGACCATATACCTAATGAGTATTACAAAGTATTACCACCTTCTTGGACACTTTTTTTTACCCAGAAGGAAATCCAGTACTATGCAATGTACTGTTTAGTCACTAGAATCTCTTGCATTTCAAAAGCTCAGAACACATCCAGAACCGTCAGAAAAGACATTGCATCAGGTACGACCGGCGGGCTATCTCTGTTCACCTAGCCTAGCCTTTTGTTTCATTATTACAGAGATCATTTCATGGATGGATTTCCAATTACTTGGCGTCGCTATCAGGCTCTCCGCCGTCAATGTATCTCCCACCTTTGCATAGGTGGCAATTCTCACTTGATCCCACCTCACACAGACAAAGATGGTGTGCTCTATCGTATCTACCATCCCGCAATAAACACAAGAATCGGCGCTGTCCTTTCTAAACCTTTTGGCATAGGATCTGTACGCACCGTGCCCCGTTAATGTCTGTGTTAAGTAGGAGTCCATGTGCCAATGTCTGCAGTTTATCCATGACCATGACCACCATATAGCCACTATTAACCTTATAGTCCACTGCGCAGTATCGCCTTCCTTGTTACATCTTTCCTGCCAGCTGCTGATCGTATCATTTCTCGTTTGTGCCTTTGTTATATGTTCTATACTATGTTTGTGCAGGAGAGTTCTGTCATGAATCAGAAGATCGATGGGAATCATTTCAGTAACTACCTGCAACACTTTCCCCGAGGCAGTCCTGTAAGCCGATGCCACACGAAGGAGCGTATTTCTTTGAAGACGTTGTAGCTGTCTGTTGTACTACTTCTAAATTTCAACAGCCTTTCCCCTCACTGGGGCCCCATGCAATATCATACTATTCACAGCACTACACATCAAGGCACGTTTTAGGCTGCCAGGTCCCCCAATATTGGGCATCAACCTCGTTAGCAGAGCTTCTCTTCTACCTTCGTGACAACCGCTCCCACATGTCGTCCAAACTTCGTTTTGTCCTCCATAGTGATTCCCAGATATGCAAAAGCTCTACTTCGCACTATTTTCACGCGTTCTAACTGGAAGGTAACGTGCTTTCTCCTACGACCACCCTTTAATATCACTGCCTCGTTTTTTTCTGGCGCTAGAAGCATCATGTGATGCGAAATCCAGTTGCTAATTAGCGCAGAGCACTCGTTTACTTTGTTTATTAAGAAGTGTTCATCACTCGCACCTACAACCAGAGCAAGATCGTCGGCATATGCTACACTAACTGTAGGTATCTGTGGATAGATCTAAAGATAATACATATATCAGCATACAAGATGTTCCATAGTGTGGGTTCAAGCACCGATCCTTGCGGGACTCCGATGTTACTCCCCAGAGTGTCTTTCTGGTCTAATAAGATCTTATTGTTGTCCTTCTTGGACACATTATTTACTAAATATGATAAATAAAATATTTACAACTGAAATACTTTCTGAAGCCTGGTGTCAAATTAATTTACGTGTGATGTGTATGCAGGGTGTTTCCTAACGATGGTACGTAACTTCAGAAGGTTATCGGTTAGATCGTTTTAAGAAAAAAAGTGCCTATTAACATATGTCCAGAGTTGCTTCGTTACTGAGATAGAGGGCGTTGAAGTTTAAACAAAACCCGAAAATGTCAATAGTTGTCAAGAGTTATCAATTAGCAGTGATTTCAGCATGAATAATTTTACTAACACCGAAATGGCTAACATGCACTTCATTTATGGATTAACAAATGGAAATGCGGAAGAAGCACGGAGAATTTACCAGGACAGATATCCTAACATAGTAATTCCATGTGCTAAAACGTTTCGAACGCTACATGCAAGATTGTGTGAAACTGGGAGTTTAAATAAAAGAAAAGGGAGTGGAAGACCAACAACTGTAGACACACCTGAACTAGAAGAAGCTATTCTCGATGAGATAGAAGAAAATCTTTCACTTAGTACCAGGAAGATTGCACTACAGCTGGAAGTCAGCCCAACAACCGTTTGGAAAGTTTTAAAAAGAAACCTCCTTTACCCATATCACATACTGCCTCAAGATTTTCACACAAGATTAATTTTTGCAGGTGGCTTATGCATATGATGGCGCACAATAATAATTTTTTACGAAATATTTTATTTACGGACGAGGCAAATTTTTCACGAGATGCTATTGTGAACTTTCACGATGACCATTTTTGGGCCGACGAAAATCCCCACGTTATTAGAGAAAGTCATTTTCAGCAACATTTTTCGCTGAACGTTTGGGCAGGATTTACTGGTGACTATTTAATTGGCCCATTTTTTTGCCAGCAAGATTAACAGGTGAAACCTACACAGACTTTTTGCGACATCATTTACCCATTTTATTAGACGAAGTACCCCTACTTGTAAGAGCCTCCATGTGGTTTATGCACGACGGGGCTGCAGCTCATTTTAGTGTTGTTGCTCGTCAGCATCTCGACATTGCCTACCCTAATCGCTGGATTGGCCGTGCAGGACCTCAAAATTGGCCAGCTCGCAGTCCTGATATGAATCCTATTCTATTTATGGGGTCATCTGAAGGCTCTTGTTTACAAAACTCCTGTAATAGATGTGAATGACTTGAGGAATCGGATAATTGACAATTGCAATGTCATAACGAATACTCCAGGTATTTTTGAACGTGCCAGACAATCAATGACAAATCGATTGCAGTCGTGTATTTTATCGGAAGGTGGTCATTTTGCTCATTTAATGTAAGGTATAAATTGTTATTTTTACATTCCTAGCTAGGAATAAATACGCCAAAATAAAACACGAAAAATTTTTATTTATTTTTCTCTTCAAAGCCCTGTATCTCAGAAACGAAGCAACTCTGGACATATGTTCATAGGAACTTTTTTTCTTAAAACGACCTAACGGATCACCCTATGAAGTTACGTACCATCATTAGGAAAGTTCCCTGTATAAAAATGCAACAGAGAAGATCCGTTAAACTATCGCGGAATCGCTTTGACAAACACAATTTTGAATTAGAGAACCTATTGAATTCAAATGAAAAATCTTTAAAATACTACAATAAATTCCATAAAAATATTTGAAATATAATTCTTTAACTTATTGAATGTGTAGAGCAAATTATTTCTAAACAAAACCTATCATAAAATGCTCTTTGCCACACCGCGAAAAAGACTACAGAATGGTTCACAAGTAATGATGTTTACCTGTTTTCATGGCCTTCTCAGTCTGCAGACTTCTCCCCGAGAGAAAATTTGTGGGCAATACTACAACAAAAAGTATCCGTTTACAAAAGTATACCAAAAAGAGAACTAAAGGGGATAATTTTTGAATGAATATTCCCGTCAGCTTGTGTAAGAAACTTATGGACCCAAAAGAGTTCGTGCAGTAACCAAAGCACGATGAGGTGCTGTAAAATATTAGGGAATATCTTTAAAATTCGTAATAAAGTTATGTGTATTCGTTCACTTTTAATTTTCTTGTCTAACATTTGGAATCTTGAGGAATGTTTAGGGTGCTCCATACATTTTTCCACAGGTGTAGACTATATGAATGGTGAGAGCAGAATGGTGTACTTCCAGAAAAACAGTCATGGTTTTGTAGCAGGAGAGGATGTCTGGATAATTTGTTTACTCTTAGTTTAGCAATTACAATTAACATAATGCCCAAGTCGCCAAACTGTTTTTTACAAAAGATTGTACCACCAAGTAATACAGCAGGGTATATTGTACAACTAGAAACAGGACAGATTCCCATCGAGGTGGTAGTACTTAAAAGAGTATGCAATTGGTTACAAAAAATTCACGAAATGCACGATGCTAGGCCCCCCGAACAATGTTTTAAGGCCCTAGTGCAACTCGATCAATCCCCTAACAAGAAAAATCGTATAAACTGTTCTCCCAATTAAAAAAGATCTGTGTGGCGGTTGGTGAGCTAAATATATAGAACACAGGTCAAACAAGTCTACTAATAACAACAAAAAAGGATAAACTACAAAAAGTTGCCAATCACCTACGAAGTACAGACACTGAAGCAGCGACGAAGTCGGAATTTGCACTTTTCTATCGACAAACAAACACTACATAGTTGATGGGGTAGAATTCCAATCTGCAATACAAAATGGGGATTCCCATTTCAGATTTCATTATTTCATCATTAAGTTCATTCATTCATACTTACTCATTTAGTGACTGTAGCGTTTATCGCCATTGCCAGCATCTCTTATCATTAAGTTAGTATATTCTAAAACTTTATACATGGGAACAATTCCACCCTGGTAGTAAGTTTGTAGCATTAGATACGTTTCCATATTTGTAGCGGTGAGCGATGTACGCCGTGATGAATAAATGTTTTTATATTTTGAGAAAGACCGCTCGACATCTACGGATGTAACACACGCACAATTAAAATAATCTTTATAGATAGAAACCGAATCTACACTTGCCCCATTACTAATTTGTTTTAATCTGGTAAAATCAAAATCATTGTTTATTACACTCTCGAACTTTTCTATTACATTCACAGCTGTGCGTGTACATCGTCCAGTATTTGCAGTGACTCCGCTAACGATAATGCAGTATTGCGTGCTTGGGCACGTCCGTCATACTTATTAAGTAGAGCTCAACGCAACACATGATCACATTGCCGGTTCACGACTAACTAAAGTGTTTCGCTGCATCGTGTTTATACGCACTTGCATATGCACTACATACGGTCCTGCCGTACCGCAAACATCCTCAGCTCTAATTAATAAGCAGGGAATTGCCATTTACTAAATGAAGTCTTTTTCTCTAGAAAATTATAAACGTATCCTGATAAATTTCTTCAGAGTAAACACACTTTTCTCACAGAAAAAATTCCATTTAATTAAAAATGAAGGTGGTATGGTAGAACTATTTTCGTACTATGTAATTGGAATTGTGTCAAAGTTTATCAAATTCGGTGCTACATATGTACCTACATGTACCATCACGGACTTTGGTTATGTCCGGTATCTAGCGCTACAGCCTGCGCTCCTGTCACTATTCCCTTTAAGATAAAACGGACATGGTGACAGGAGCGCAGGCTGAACCGCTAGATGCCGGACATAACTAAAGTCCGTGGGTGTACATATGTATATGCACATACCAGTCGTTTTGAGAAATAGGATAAATAAAGCCGGGAAGAGGTAAGGGGTAGGAAAATTCGCTAAGAAGTGGGGATGCGTATGAGTCTATGAATGGTGTACTCTACGAGTCTATGAACGGTGTACTCCACAATATTGGTGGGGACGTAGCTCCCTTCATCTCCACCCCGGTTTAAATATCCTATGACTCAAACCGACCGGTATATGGTTCTGAGAATTCAATTTTTAATTGGTTATGTAAGATATGTGTCGCTTTAGTTTTTTTTTGTTATTATATTTGTCAAAATAACACTACACTCATAGAAAGTAAAGATAGGACACTTTCCATACGTTGTTATATGAAAACTGTCGAATCTATACTTGCCACGAGGGTATATACATACAGTTAGGGAAAAAAGTAATCATACAGTAAGTAATTTAAATATAATAGTTAAATATCTTTTCGCTTAGTATTGTTTTATAAGTTTATAATACAATAAAAGCTAGCAAATTTAATAGACTCTAAGATTATGTATAATTTAATGTGAAAATAAGTATAATTTAACAAAAAATGTTTTACAAAGGTACCTAAATTCGATGGGAAAAAATTATCGATACACTACAAAAAAGGGAATTCTCTGAATGAAACGAAATGCTTATGACCATATAACTGCAGTGTTATTAATGTTGTTATTGAGTTAGCTTTAGTAATATCTGTTATCGCACGGCATGTGGTTTTGATTAATGTCGGTCAGTATCAGTTCAGAGAAGAGAGAAACGACCATAAAAGAACGAAAAATTGTTATAAAATTGTATCATGAGAAGAAATTGCTTCGGCAAATTGGGGCAATTCTTGGTAAAAGTCATGCAACAGTGCAATATATTATTAATAAGCACAAAAAACTTGACATGATTTGGCCGACCTCACATATCAACTGATGTGAGGAAAGACTAATATTGCAGCAATTTAAAGAGAATCCTTTCCAAACTTCCAGCGAATTGCGTAGTAAATTGCAAGAATGGACCGGAAAATCTATGACTAAAAAAACAATCTGCAATAGGTTACATGAAGTGGTCTTTAGACCACGAACGGGAAGCAAGAAACCTTTTTCAGTATCAATAGGAAGAGCAAATTGTCATTTGTCAGGAAATTTTTATATAAGCCTCCAGAATTTTGGCACCGTGTCATCTTTTCCGATGAGAGTATATTTTTTAATCTATAGACTTCAGATAAAATCGAATTAGTATGGCGTAATTAAGAAACTGCATTGAAACAGGAATATCTGAGAGATACTGTGAAGCATGGTGACGAAAGCGTCTTTGTATGGAGCTGTATGACGGCATGGGGAGTTGGCAAATTGGTTTTTATCGATCAAATTATCAACAAATATGTTTACTTAGACATTCTAAAAGAAAATTTAAACCAATGTGCAACTGTGTTTAATGTTTCGAGTCATTATTACTTTCAACAGGATAATGCATCGAAACATACATCTCTCTTGTTCGTGACTGTTGTTACATAATACACCTCATGAACTGCAATCACCTCCACAATTGCCAGATGTTAAGCCTATAGAGTATCTGTGGCAGAAGTTTAACGGACCAAAAAACATAAAATTTCTAATAAAAATGACCTAAAAAGGGTTTTATTGGAGGAATGGCCAACAATAAGTCCAAATGTCTGCTGTAATCTGGTTGAATCGATGCCGAAATGGTTATAAGTAATTATTACGGGGGATGGTTATCCCACAATATATTAAATATGTATTGTCAAAATATATTCAATGTCTTAGATATAAAGCTGTATGGATACTTTTTTCCCGGAAAATTATGTATTATTTCAGTTTTTTTTTTTGTGTAAAATGACATTTATTTCCTCATTAAATTATATATTATCTTGTAGTCTATTAAATTTGCTAACTTTTACTGTATTATAAATTTACAAAACAATACTGAGCGAAAAGATATATTACCATTATGGTTAAATTGCTTACTGTATGAATACTTTTTCCCTAACTGTATAGTAGTACTAACTATAAACAATAGCCGCTATTATCTA
Source organism: Popillia japonica (assembly GCA_004785975.1). NCBI lineage: Eukaryota > Metazoa > Arthropoda > Insecta > Coleoptera > Scarabaeidae > Popillia > Popillia japonica. The sequence goes on from ML219520.1 coordinate 58,435, forward strand.
TTTTTATTTATTTACTTTATGCTTCGTGAGTGCCCCTCTTATTGAGACTTGCTTGGAATGGCCAATAACATATATACATTTTTATGTTTTGTAGGAAATATGCCTATGTAAGTCGCCAACTACTAATGGAATATTTGTACAAATTCGTACTAAATGTGGAATAGTCATGAGTCGTATGAAATGTTCAATTCATACAATAATCCAGTACAACAAAATGGTAACACGTTTTACATTGTACAGCGAAATAGTATTAGTTTTTTGACACAGTTTTATCTAATAGTCCTATAATGAGCTTAACTTATTCCATTTCTAAAAAAATATTATGTATACAGTAAATTAATTCTCAAGTCGTAGAATATTTAATGAAATTATTATTTGTTACTGGTAACTAATAATCGCAGAGTAAACCGACGAAGATACGTCCGTAGTTCGTTAGGTTGCAAATTATACCGTCAAAGATATTTTGACGATTAATTGCTATAGATCGAGTTGCCGTTTCCCAGAATTGCGTCATTGTGTAACTGCAAGCAAATCAAATACGCGATCTCCTATAAAACTCATTACAAAAAATAGCGATGTTGGATAATAAGCTCATAAAACCAACTGCAAAAAATATTTGGAGCAAAATTGTCGGATTGGTGCCAAGATGGTCGGAAATTTATTGGATTTACCTTTGTGCTTTCTAGCGCACCTCTCGACTTATTCTTTTTTATTCGGACCACAGCGTTATGCCGCTTACAGACATGTGGCGGAAGTAGGAAGATCGGTCGGTAGGGAGTGGAGATACGGAATTCAAATTCTGGGTCCAGCGATTTTGGCGCACCGCTCTATCATAGGTTCTCCGATCGAGTACGATTAGTTCTTAGAAAATAATTAACAACGCAATGTTACTTCCGGTGAAGTAACATACAACAACATACATAATTGGCTTCTTCTAACATGATGCTGGTCTTAAATGATAATATTTACTTGTCTTGTACCCTATTATGCAATTTAAATATCAGCTAAAAGAATAGATGTAACTGCATAACATAACCCATTATTGATGTAATTGTTTCTTTTTATTTTTGCGACTGTTTCGAACACAGTGCCGGGTTACTTTTCCAGCGCCACACTATTTCGCTGGTATGAGAGTCGTAAGAGACGAGCATATATTTAACACAGTAATTATTCTTCTGTTTTATTTTACGGACTATTCCATCAAATAACGCGTTATAGTTATTAATACAAAATAAACATATACAGTGAAACCTGTTTAAAACGGAATCGACTGGGACCAAAATATTTTCCTTTATACACAGGTTTCCGTTTTACTCAGGTTATTATACATATGTATTAAAATATGAAATTCTAATGTTTCATTCAACCGTCCAATCTAAAGCATACCAACGCGTGAAATTCCAAAATTTGAACGAATTTGCTAAAGTTCTAAGACAAAATAGGCAAGTATCTAGATCATATTGCAGAAAAAGGAACACATTTATACATACATACCTATTTTATTTTATTGATATAAATATATGTATGAACGTTACTTTATCAACGTCCGACAAAAGATCGAACATGTGTGCACAACTATGTGTATTCCCTTTGTATTCCGTCTTCCTATTGAGTCGTTTTAACTAGTAATCCACACG